>VYZQ01024501.1:0-27633 GCA_013400655.1 Mystacornis crossleyi
CGTTTATATATATACATAGACAGGACTGCAGCAGCTTGATAGTTAGTTTACTGCACCAGCTTGGTGTTAGTAAAACAAATACTCAATGTATATGAAAAGCCTGGGCAGGCAGTGACAGGCACTGTCTTGAGTAGATGTCTTGATGTTTGTCCTCAGGTGCTCTGAAAGCCCAGGATGAAAGCACTCTGACTTCTAAAGAACTGTGTATTGAGGGATTGTAAATGAACAGAATCACAACGAAACCAAAATACCCATTATATTCACTACCAAAAGGGCTTCCTGTTTTGTTGTTTTTTTTTTTTTTCTGGAAAAAAACATCCATACAGCAAACATTTCATTGATTTGATACGTGTGACTTTTTACATAGTTCACCCTTATGCTGCAAGACAAATCTCATTGCTTTTATTTATGCTTGTCATATAATTTTGTGTACCTAAATGCAAACATTTTTTTCCAAGCATAGCCTATGAAGAACCTTTGGAAACTGCAATATAGGTAGGCAAGAAATTCCTTTACTTCACAAAGTGGTTTTATTGTTTTGCCTCAAAGCCCAGCGTGACTGGAAAAGCAACTATCATGAGTGGAGCTGTTGTGAAGGGACACGGTGGGGCACAGCGCTGAAGCTGCCTGAGCCTGGCACACCAGCTGCACCCAACTTGTGGAGGAGGAGAGAAATGGCCGTGTGACCGTGTCACAGGATTACCTGGGTCTGTGCTTACCTGCCTGAGACTCTTCTGGCCAACTGCCTGGAGTTAAACCAAAGGAGGCTGAGGAGAGACAGGAAAGAGACGGAAATGAAACTATGATGGTGATAAAACCTACTAATACTAATATTCCTTTAGGGGATTGGTGGGAAGTGAGGCACTGGAATAACTGCTGTCAGCCTGCTGCCAGACGGATGAAAAACTGTTTTACCAAGGCCAGCAAGGAACACAAAAAGGTATTAAACTCTCCCGCAGCACAGATGAACGGGCTGGGGACTGGGGGTATGGAAAGGACATCAGAGCAGCTTTTTAAGAAGAAACATTACTGGACTTGTAGCTGCACCGAGGTGTCCACCAAAGCTGGGGACGATGGAATGTGGGAGGGGATTTCAGGGGCTTGTCTAAGCTGCTGAAGAGGTGGAAAAGAGGAAGTCCCAAGCACCAACCCCTGCCTCAGGCTTAGCCCTGTCTCCTGGTTTGCGGCAGGCTTTTGGCCGTACCACCAGCTGTTCTGCCCAAAGGGACAGTTTCAGCTGTCCACTGCAGGCTGTTGGAGGGGAAGGGATGGGCAGGCAATGTTCAAAGACAGCAGTCCTGTTTATATGCCAACACAGGGAGTAGGCTGGGGGAGATGGACAGGGAGTGCCAGCCCAGTCACAGGGAGGTGAATGTGGCAGCAGCCCTCATCTCTGGGCTTGTGCCCTGGGAGAAATGTCAAAGCTGGAGTGGGGAGGGACACTGCTCCCTCACCTGGAATGATGTCTGGCTTTTTTTTCCCCCACAGACATCCTTTACTAGACCAGCCACTACCACATTTTCCCACAAACCTCATCTCACCTGTGTTCTTAGGCTGCCACGGCCGCAGCATCACTGGTGCAGCATCACTGCAGTACCTGTGTGCAAGGGGCAGGCAGCCGTGGGAGAGGCCACAGGGGGAGAGCGAGCCCAGGTGCACCACAGGCTGGAGCTGTCTGCCCACCAAAACTGCCCAGCCGGCTGTGACTGAAATTTAATTTGGCTGGTGCATTCCGTGGACATTTTAATCAGCATTTCCTACAATCTACTTGGCAAAGAGGCTCAACTGGCAGCTGCCTGACTGAATGGGCTTTGCACCCAGTCTAACCTTCTCCATTCGCAATTTCCAGTGCTGGAAAACCTCTCTGTCTCACTTTCAGAAGTTTCTATAGCAATCACAGCCATCCTAGCGAAGCACTGAAAATGGCAGCCCATTCAGATTGTAATTTTGCTGGACAGTAATTGCTCCTCTCTCCACTGGCCTCTGAAATGTTACTTTTTGGGAGATATCAACTGCAACTGGAAGAGACTGGTCCTCTGCCTGTGTTTTCAACCAACTTTGCTCCCCCTGCCCCCTGAGGAACTTTGTTAGCAGTTTACAGTGTGTGAACCTCAATTAGCAGGGAAGTGTAGCTGGGCGTATCATACCTCAGCTACAGGAAAGACCTGATATAAGAGACGCTCTTAACAGGCCTGCGGAAAACAAACCTCACCACCCAACACATCATGTTGTGACCTGAACATTATCCATCACTGCACGTAGAAAAAGTTACAGAAGTGTGTTTGCCTTTGCTAATTGTAAAAGACCAGAGCACTCAAAGCTTTTTTCTTCATGTCGGTGAGCTTACTTTTCCTGGTTTGGTTGACTTCAGCTCAAACAATCACTTGATCTTTTGTTCCACACTTCATCTTTCAGTGGCTGTGATTGCACCTAATTACTGTGACACTGAAGAACCATGCGCTAAAAATGTATTGAGTAACAGAACTGAAGGTTTTGCTCCTTGCAATAAGAGAATGTGGTAGAATTATCCCACAGCTTGTGAAGAAATTGGTTAACCATTTCTTAAGCTCTTGTAATAATCTTCCCCTATACTTTTATGGCTATTGTTGCCTGCCGGAAAAATTAGCTTAAAGCTGAGTAAGGGGAATTGTGCATAAGTGTTTGTAATTTGGCTTTGGACTGACATAGTGTGGTTGCACTCAGAGAATTTGAAGTCTTTGCACTGGCAGCAGTACTCAAATCTGGGAATATAGGATTCACATTGGAAAAGAGTAGATTTTTATAATGATTTAAATGAACAATTTGAGCTAGAGAGTGGATTAACAGAGCCAACTAAACCCTTCACCCTGACAAAGAACTGGCGGGAGGACTGTAGAAACACATCCAAAATTTTACCAACATGAATGCAGAGTACTAGGTCAGTGAGAAGCATTTCTGTATTTTAATGGCTCTCTTAGAAATCAATTCAATTTAAAACAAAAGTTGTTTTACAAATATGTGGAGAATGCAGAAGGCTGGAGAGGGAGCAAGTGGCCTGCATCCTCCATCTGCTCCATCCTCCCTCTCCTCTTGCACTAGGGACTGCTACTCCGAGTCCCCCTTCTGGGCAGACACAGAGGCAAAAGCAGGCAGTGCCCCAAACCCAAGGGTCAGAAATGTCTCCCATTCTGCAGGGGCATGGGTGCACCCCCAGACCCCACACCCTGTATTTCATATGTGCCAGAGCTCCTGAGGCCCAAAGCCAAGCAGCAGGAAACGCTTAGCCCAGGGGTCTTGGGGAAGCTGAGACACAAAAACCTGTGTTTCTACATCAGAAATGAGGATACAGAACAAGAGAAGATGAAGTATCCCAGGATGAGAAGCAATCTTCACTGACAAGAGTTGGACACGTTGGGGATTGCTCTTCTCTGAGAGGAAATGGAGCAGGGCAACACGAGAGAAACATCCACTGGACAAACAAAGCTGCAAAGGCAGATTGGCAGCACCTGTTCTTAAAGGATTTCAGAAGAGGCAGCAAGGCAAAGGGACTTCTTCTTTAGCAAAATTTCTAATTAAACCCTGACAGCTCACTGCTGCAGGATGTTCGAAGGAAAAACAAGATCTTAAATTGATCTGGAGAAGGGTCCAATGTTTACATGAGTGACAAGGCATGCAGCCATTGCTGAGAGTACAGCCTCTTCCTTCACAAACCTGTGTGAATCTGTCATGGGAGAGTAAGACATCCCATTCTGGACGCTCTTCTCAAACACTGGATACCACAATGCTGCAAGCAAGATACTGGAGCAAGTTGGTTGCTTGACTTCCAGTATTACATCCCTCTTCAAGAAATGGGAAAATAAAATGTTTGCAGTAAAAGGTATAGAAATAGGCCCAGAGTTTAACCCCACCTAAAAATTATACACCACTGGTTTCTCAAGTCCAAACTGTGAAACACTGCTTGCCATCTGCCAGCAAGAACTGCCTGTCTGCCACTGGCATCCATGGATACGTGCCATGCTGCAGCAGTGTTCTCCCATTCTCAACACTAAGAGGTGCTCCTTCAGGGCACTTGCACTGGGGAGCTGCAGTGATCCTCAGACCCTCCCAGCCCTTCAGTGTGGGGATTCTCTGCCAGCCTACATGTTAACTAACTGCTCCCCACGGCAATTTTCCAAGCTGTGCAAAACCGGTAGCAACTAACCACAGAACTAACTGGCTGACAGCAAAAGCACATCTTGAGCAGTAAGAATCCCAAACTACAGGGGGAAAAAAGGCACTTCAATTGTGGTTTGCACACAGCTATTTTGCCTCACCCTCAAGTTGCTGGAGAAAAGAGCCAGAGAGGTGGAAAAAAGGATTCCAAACACCCAAAAATAGTTACTGCTGGCAGCAGTGACTGAGGCAGACAAGTCTAAACTGCTTCTGGTGGAGGACCTTTCTGACAAGCCCTGGATATCCCTACCCAAAAGCTGAACCATGTAGTGCTGCCAGTCCAGGTTTACCCCCTGGATACAGAGATCTAAGAAAAAACCATCACACTAGGTCATGAAGATCAAAGGGCTGGAGCACCTCTTCTGTGGAGACAAGCTGAGAGAGTTGGGGTTGTTCAGCCTGGAGAAGGCTCCAGTGAGACCGTACAGAAGCCTTCCAGTACATAAAGGGTGCTGCAAGAGAGCTGGAGAGGGACTTTTTACAAGGGTATGTAGTGACAGGACAAGGGGCAATGGCTTTAAACTGTAAGAGGGAGGGCTTAGAGTGGCTATTAGAAATAAATTCTTTACTGTGAGGGTGGTGAGGCACTGGAACAGGTTTCCCAGAACAGCTGTGGATGCCCCATCCCTGGCAGTGTTCCCAGACAGGTTGGATAAGGCCTTGAGCAACCTGGTCTAGAGGGAGGTGTCCCTGCCCATGGCAGGGGAGGTTGGGACTAGATGATCTTAAAGGTCCATTCCAACCCCTTAACATTCTATGATTCTAAGTAAAGTCCACCCAGAACACATACCTAAAAATAGCATGAATAAGGGACATGTTTATAAAATTTGGATTTATTAATTGTTCTTTATTACAAGATAAATTCTTCTCAAATAACAGAAGGATTTGACGGTGTTCAGTTTGTAATATATTAGATTCAAAATTACGTATTTTAAAAAATACTCTCCGTATACAAGGAAAAATCCCAATAGAGTTTACAAAGCCACTGTATTTCACATGTATAGGATCTGAGGCTGTTATGAATCATATAGGAAATCTGTCATTACAGGTAAAAGAAAAACTACACAAATGGTTTACGGTTTTAATCACAAACCTCAATTTTTTTCCCTTTAAATAGATTCTTAAAATAGATGCATTATTTAAAACAAAATCACTACAAAGAGGCACGTGGTGTTTAGTGGATGACATTGATTCCGTAACCCAAACAAGGAGACTAATCCACTCTGAGTAGCTAAATTATTTTTTTGCACTATTTACATACTTTACTGAAGTATTTTCATCCCAGAGCCTCAGCAAGCATCTTAGATATTAATGAGGGAAGCCTGGCAGCACTCCAGAGTTAGCAAGTAAGAAAGTAACATCATTCCCATTTTATCAACAGGGAAACTGAGGCACCAGGTGTATTCAGATCCAGGCAACTGCAGAAAGAAAAATCCTGAATCTTAATTATGTTAGCCAGCTCTTGATGGAGAGACTGTTCTTCCTCCCTGTTAGATGGCTGGTGACCGTGCTGGGCACTGTTTGCAACCTGGTCAGTTGCTTTTTTCCATGTTTAGATTGCTGCAAAATAGGGACATCTATCCAGCTATAGTGTCATCACAAACACCTTTACTAAAAGAAAAGCCATTAATGGTTTTCCTTTTCAGATCAAAAACCAGCAACAGCAAAAAGTGCACCTTCAATCCCTCCAAAGCCTTTGGAAGGCTGTCTTGTTCTACCCAAAATACTGCAATTGTTCCCTCTATATGCACAGTAACAAATACTGAAAAACAGTAACTCTGGAAGACAGAATTGCACTATTTATTACTAAAAAAAAAAAAAAGAAGTTAAATTTTTGGGCATTGTGAACATTCCTTGGTCAATCAAGTATTTGAAAGTAGTTAGTTGAGAGATTCTCAGCCAGGACGTGACTTTTAGAAAACATAAAGTGTTTCACATGGTCCATAATCCCAAGGATTTTACTTCCTATGACAGCAAAATATCATACCACATCAATAAGGGTCACTTGAAAAGACTTTTAAAAATAACTTGTCAATGATGTTTGCTGAACGACTAAAGGAAATAAAAACTTGTTGCAGATCTGAGATGACATGAATTCACAAGTAAAGAAAAACCTAAAAAGCCAGGACTTGAACTTGGGATGGACGCATCAAGCTTAAATCCAGCAATTTTTAAGGCCATTATGGAGTGTGCATAATTTACTCACAGGCATCTCACTGTTTACATTTTGGCAAATACAACAACATAATGCGGGAATCAAAAGTCATGGACTGTTGCTGTCTCACAGCAGCAGGCAGCAGGGGACAGGACCTGAGCGAGCACAGGTGGCCCAGCACCCTGGGGCAGGACGTAAACACTCTTGTCCATGGTGTCCAGTGAGATGCTGGCCAGCTCCAGTTGCCTGGAAAGGTGTCTGATCCCAGAAGCAGCACTCTCAGCACTGGAAAAAGGCTTTATACATGCTACAACATCATAAAATAAGCAAATAGGGCCTCACTTTCTCTAGGGAGGTAGATGGGCATCAATGTGCTGCTTCAGTGGTTACTGGGGGGCCCTCTGTCCTGGCATCTTCCTGGCTGACAAACTGGGCCAATCAATTTGTCCTTGTGGACCTGACCGAAAAGCGGCAAACCTCCCTCTGCAGCACAATCACGAATACAGCACAGTGATTTAGGCAACTTCTCTTGATTTCAGCCTCAAAACACTTCTGGAATCTTCCTTATTTCTTTTCCTTGTTTGTTGCTGGTACCTACCAGTGACTCCCAATGGACAGCTTCCTTGCTGGCCAAGGAAAGACTGCACTACAGTTTTATGTAGCAGTATGTCCCGGAAGTGGTGCTGGCTCTGGAAGCTTTTGGGAACTTCCCTCCTGTGTTTTGACAGTGCTCAGCTACATCCTCAGAGGCTTTCAATGGTACATCAGTCCCACTGCATTTAGGAGCTTCCAAAAATCTGGGGTATCTGAGTTTGGGGTGTGCACTCAGACTGCAGAAAAGCCTCAAATACCAATGGGCAAAGCAGCACCAGTTTGAACACAAACAGGGATCCCCTGGTTAAAGGAGCTTGGTCATCACCCACACAGACCCTGGGGAAACACCTCACTTCCCTGGCCCAAGGCAGTCTCTGTGGGAATGCCAAACCTGCCAGGACCTCCTCTCTCTCATGTCCCAGACATATCTCTGTTCTGCAAGATTACACATTTCCCCTGTACCACCTGACAGAGAAGGACATACAGGCTAAACATATAAACAGTTTTTAAAAGAATGTAAATAAATATCCAGATGCAAAGTGCCTTAGGTTTTATCTACCACCATCTCCCATTTTCCCACAACGCATTCTAGGTCTGCCAAGGCAGGAGGCATTTGAATGCTACTCAAAAAAATTTGAGGCTGAAGCTTCAGGAGAGTTATCAGCACAGGCCCAGGCTGATAAGTATAGAGTGCCATGTATAAATACAAAAACACACACACTTAAATTATATATATATTAGTTTTATCTAGATTTATATATATATGTATAAACTAAATATACATATGTGTCTGTGTATACAGATACACATGCATCAATGTCAGTAGTCCCTCTGCTGAGAAACCTAATCCAAATCTCTGAAAGCATACACCAATTATTTGGATATTCTTAAGTATAAGCAATGTATTCTGACTGCAGTTCTCATGACTATGAATTAAAATGGTAGTCCATGGTAGTCATCCTTGTGGGAATAATAACATAGTTCCATGAGTTGCAAATTATAAATAATAGGTTTTAAAAATTATTTGAAGAACAGGTATAGCCAGTGTAAGTAACTTCCAGGACAAACAGAAGGGATCAGAACAGAAAACCAGACTTGAGCATGTGGCTCCATAACAAAGTAAGTGCACAGGACCTCTCCAGACCTCCCTGCCCAGAAGGTCCTTTTAGAAGCTTTTTGTAATTGTGATGGGAGACAATTTGGTAACAGACAGAAAAAGGTCATGTTGCCAAATCCAAGATAACCTCTCAAAGCTGGGGACAGTGTGCTGTATATCGCCTCCCTAAGAAATGAGGGCAATCTTTTCAGTCCATCTACATGTTTTTCCTACTCACAGTTTCTACATATGCTCTTAAAATGACTGTTTATAAAAATACATGATAAGACAATACATATAATACCATGTTTTGTTTCAGTTAGATAAAAACCAAGAATGACACCACTGCATCTTTAACTAAAATAGTTTCCAACTACAAACACGAGGATGAGCGATGTGTCTTGAGGTATCAGTTACTATCCTATCTTTTCCATAAAACACTTTCCTATGGTAACATGATGAATTGCCTCAGTAGTACTGAGTACTACTCCCCCCAGATCAGGGCAGGTGTGTTACCAGCAGTAGAAAGTTTGTATAAAAGAAGTCTAAGAAAATTCAGGGAAGAGATGGCACTGGTATAGAGGCAGCATATCCAGGCTTGCAAGAACCACAAAACTTAGGAAGAGTATGAACTTGCACTGATTTGTTACAACATACCGTGTCTTATCAAGGTCTCTTTTCCCATCCATTACTTAGATATTAAACCTCTGCAGCTTCAAGTACCTTAAAGCTCCTCCTCAGGGTTCTCTCTTGGTTCAAACCATTAGCTTTCAGTGAACCAGACTGAGCAACAGTCTGATTACAAAAAACTCCCAGAGCCTGAACATCAACAGATGGCTCAGCTTATATACCAGAACACACTACAGAGGAGTTCCAGGATTCTAGCACGGACACTATCAGGAGTTTCCTAAAAAAAAAGGCATTTAATTTGTCTTTTGTGCAAGCAGCATTGTGCATGACAGAAGCAGTGCATTAACAATGAGGTGCCCGCTTCATGTGACATCATAAATGACTGCACAGCCCAGTAACTTCGTCTGTAGACCAGTTCTCCAGAAAAATTCTAATCCCATTAAACTTCCTGAACATCAAAGTTATATTTTAGAGAATCATTAGGTTGCAAAAAACTTCCAAGATCATCAAGTCCAACTTCTGTCCAAACATCACCCTATCAAATAAACCACAGCACTTAAGTCNCTGCCTGGGGTTGCTGTGACCCAAGTGCAGGACCCAGCACGGGGCCTTGTTGAACCTCATACAATTGGCCTCAACCCCCTGATCCAGCCTGACCAGACCTTCTGCAGAGCCTTCCTACCCTCCAGCAGATCAACAGTCCCACGCAACTTGACATAATCTGTGAACTTACTGAGGGTGCACTTTGATCCCCTTGTCTGTATAACAGATAAAGATATTAAAGAGGGCTGGCCCCAACACTGAGCCCTGGGGAACCCCACTGGTGACCAGCCACCAGCTGGATGTAACTCCATTCACCACCCCTGTATGGACCCAGACATCCAGACAGGTTTGAAGAAGAACAATGAAGACAAAATTTCACATATCCACACACCAGTGGTACAGAAAAGTAACTGAGACCTCATGTCTTAAACTCAAAATCCTCCTGATGAAAGAAAACATGGTCCAGATGATAAAGTGCAATTATTATTCAAGTTGTGCTAAAAAGCTTTCCAATGCTTTTCCGAAGCTTTTCCAATTTTACTTCTTGGTGATTTCATTCAACTTTTGATTATGTTTTTTTGCTTCTGTCCCCATCATTCCAGTACTGTTCAGTTTGCATTTCTGTGAGCCGTGAGAGAGTACGCTGAAAGGCAAAGACCTCCTCTTCTCCTGTAAACATGGAGAGTCCTTTGGCAGAATCCTACATCAATACACAAAAACAGTACCACAGACCTGTGAGACACATGGCTGTACTGAAGTGCATCCTGTCTAACTCCTAAGGCTCAGTGCTTTACAGGCTTTGACAAAACAAGACAGCAGCATGGCACCAAAAAATTAAAACTAATATCCAAGAATTAAAGAAAATTGCCTATTTCAGCTAGGTAATCCTCTGAAGGAATACAGCAAAAAGAATAATTTAGTTTTAAAACAACACAATGACAGGTTAACCATCTATTTTCCTGTTTTTGTTGACTAATTGTACACCGATTTAAATAATTTAAAAAGTCATTAGCAATAACTGAGCTACAGGAAAAAAGAAAAACAGAATAAGCAACATGCAAAGTAGTACTGTTTGTGAGGACTTGTGAGGCTGTTCTGTAGTCTAGCAAGAGGTAGAACCAACCATCTTTTATTTCTGTATTTTAAATGGAGGAGCTAAACTTAAATCAGCATCTCCATATATGAGTGAACAGATAAAATGATTAATATTCAAAATGACCCTAAAACTTACACAAAATTGTTCTATATATTGTGACATTTTCTTTGACTATGAATAAGTAGCACAACATGTAATTATCAGAGTGACAGATAACACTGCAGGAAAAGCAACAGACCATTAGTTAAATGTTTTCTTGATTCTCCCTCCTAAAATGCTGCTGCAATTATGCGACTAAACCCAATTTTGTTACAAAAGGGAGACGATGTTAAAATCATGTACCTGGCTCAAGTCCAAATCATCCATCAACACTCTGTTGTCCTGCAGTTCACCACTGTCATGTTCCACCAGGAACAAGCTTTGGAGAGGAGCTGCCGCAGAACAGATAATACGCACCTGAGAGGAGGGAAACAGGCAACAGTATCATCACTTGGGCTTTACAGGAACATGATAAAATAAATGATCTATGCAAAGCAAACTTCAAATTAAAATCTCAGTGTTTTTTCCACAGTGTTCTTCCTTTCTCTTACTACCACTGCTGTTACAGATTTACCTGACTTAGTCAGATGGAATACTAACCTTAGAGGATCTTTTTCTCAATAACAACTGATGTAACTTCTACTCAGAGAACAGAAGAACTGTGCTATCAAATACTCAGAATATCTGCAACACAGGCAATGAGTTCACAGTAAAGTTCACTTTCTAAAATAACAGCTGTATAGTAACCAATGCTTACTTTGCACCTATGGTGAGAGTCCTCTCAGTGGGTAGATACACTACACTATTTAAAGAACACTTAAATTCCAAATTTCCTTCCCAGAAGGCTGAGTGAAGCTTTTCTTGCCTTCATCTGTGCTACTCCAGTAAAAGTTATTTGCTAGTAACCATAATGATGCTGTTTTCACGTCTGCCGGGAGGAGATACAACGTGCAGTGAGAGATGGTATCTCTGGGGGACTGCAATGAAGACAGACTGAAATAATACTACAGAAGGAGACTCTTGTTGAGAGCATGCAGGCAAGATGTTTGTGTTGTGTACAGGCATCCACAAATACAGTCAGGTTATTTTTCCCAACTACTTTTGATGGGAGTTTAACACTTGTATTTTTCCTATGGAGGTAATGACAGCACAAACACAAGAGCAGACCATCCCCCTATTTCTAACATATTAGTTTAATATTAGCATATTGTCTTAGCAAATGTCCATTTTCAAATCATAAAGCATAAAGAATCTGGCTGATTTGAATGACTCTGATTTGAATACAGCTGATTTGGATGAGACTACTCATACACTGAGTTAGTTCAATACCTTGCTGAGTTGGGGCCTCTCTGATCAACAGCCAATGCCAGAACATTCTTGATAAGAATCAACCTCAACTGACATTTCCCAACTGCATAATGTTTAAGTGTGTGCAAATACAATCACATATAAGATAAGTGTTTCATATCTTGCATCACTTTTTAAAAAATCACCTTAAACAGGACCTTCCTGTTCTTTTAGTTACGCTGATTTTGCTTCCATGATTGAAATCTCTGTAAATCCACATGAAGTGCTGCATTTATCATTATTATTCCATGAGCAATTCTGCAATCTAATGTAAAGCCTACAGTGGCTGTTTCCTTTAAACTTTACGATGTAACTGTACTATTAACTCCCCTTTCCTGATCAAAAAGGCACTGATTCCTGACCAGCTGCCCATACAGATTAAAATCTAAAAAACTTCAATTCACTCCAGCACAGTTGGCAGCACAATCTTTCATTATTAAAATAATGACATGGCTTCTGTTGTTTTCCTGGGTTAAGAAAGAACATTCCCATTCAAGAAAGGCAAATGAGCTCAGGCTTATATTTATGCTCATGCTTAATACTCATAGAAAACAAAAAAAAAACCCTGTTTATTTGCCTGTATTGCAATGGGACTATTTTTTTTTTGTGAGGCTGGAATGATGTTTCTTTGTAGTGCTAGTTGATGCTGCTTATGTTTTCCAAATCATTACTACAGAAACCCTTCCTTCAAACCAATTGTAACAGTCAGTTTTAGGACTCCCGATATTATTCCTATACATACAGGAAAGGCTTCGTTCTCACCTTATGCTCATAAAAGTTATCAATAAGAGTAATGAAACGACGAGTTTGCGTCCTTTTTGCTATTGTAAGAAGTGGTATGTCACGAACAAACACCGTGTCAAAATGCTTTGATATTTCCAAATAGTCGCTGGCTCCAAGAGGCTGAAACAAAACAAACCGTAAGAAATGGAAACCCATGATAGAATGACACATAAACATTGCTTCTTGCCACACTACAGTAACAGAAGAGAGCTGTAAAGTCCTGATCATATTCTTATTTTTATTCCATTGTATATTGCTTGAGGAAAGCTCAGTTGCCCATAGGGACATAGGTCCATGTGGGTGTTCATACTGCTGGCTTTACATGAACAGTGAGAGTTAAAAATGTGGCTCTTCTGCACCCAGGTAACATTATGACCTCTCTCTGACAACCTCAAATAAAATAATCACTATAAACCATAATCCATAGAAGACATGTGATTTCAATCTAAAGCATAAATAATTTTTAAATAAAAATAGCTATTAGGATGCTTTCTAGCAGCAAGATTTTTAAATGCAAATTCATAGGGTAGTTACTAAATCCTAAGTAGACTTACTTAGGATTTAGTAACTAAATCACCTGGGTTAGTCCCAGGTGAACTAAATGTTCACCTGGGACTAACCCAAACTGAATAAATATCTTATGTTTTAAGTACTGAAAGCAAGAGGAAACAGACAAAAATACAATTTTGCAGCAGTTCATAGTTTCTCCTGTAATGATGAAATAAAAATCTTCAAAAAGAACTCATTAGTTTCTCTTTCTGTATCTAAACCATCAACAGAAAATATGCACAAATAATAGGAGCTCATTCAAGTACATTCCTCTAAAATTACTTTTTCATTACATGGATGGTATTTTTTTCTGTAAGATCTATCCTATCAGTACCACAGACAGTACTTCATCATGAGCTATTAAAATTCGTACTCCTGAACTCGTTCCATCAGTTTTACTTGTGCAAATACTTCAGAATCTTGTCTGCAACTACTGCAGAGACCAAGTTCAGCAGCATTTTGCGTGGTCACAACTCCCTTCTCAGCTAATGAAATGTACCATGTGCTGTACCAACAGTTTAATACTGTTATAAAGCTTTAATACTGTTATAAAATTGAAAACCAGTAAATACAAAATATTTTCTGTAACTGAAATTGTTAGACGAACTTGTTATAGGCCACATGTAACTTCTTAACTAGAACTCTCCCGCAAGAAATTATTTTAAGCAATCATTAATAGCTGTCCATGAACAGCTATTACGAAGTCCTAACATGAAAGGACTTTGGGTTTTGTTTAGATGCTAGCATAAAAAAAACTTGCAGAAATGGTGTCTACACAAGCACAGGAGAGAGAAGTCCTGATGGCATTCCAAAAATTCTTCTGAAAATGAATGGGAATAAGCTAACCTGCCAGGCAAGTATTAAAGCCTCTCACTCTCCACCAGCTCTCCCACTTGCAGTCTCATGAATCACCCTGCTTTCCCATTCCCAAGTGTTGCAGTGGGGTTCACACACAACTTCCCTGTAGCATCTATGGAAAAGAATTGTTACAAAAACTTTCAATTCTTTTGAGCGGTGTTTAAGAGCAGGATATGCTATATTCTCCCCTCAGAGTTATACATACTGCTTATTTTCTCCCTCCATTTCAGTCCCCTAGTTACTACTATGGACTCATTCATCAGAAACCAAGAACTCATCATCACGAGGGCCACCAGTAAAGCTTCATTCAACACCTCTGAAAAAAACAAAATCCCATCTGGATAAACCAGAGTAGCTGAACTCAAAATGTTCTGATGAACTAAAGCAGGAAAAATTCAAGAAAGCAAAAGGAACTGATGGATGGAAACAACACAGAGCTAACTCAGTGGACACCTTGCCAGATACAAGTGATACACCTGGACAGCCAGAGTATCAAGTGCAAAAGAAAACAATGGGAGCACAACTAGGATGCTGCTGGAGATTTTAAGATTAGTGATAAGCAAATAGTTTAGGTAAGGGTAATTTTATTCCATACTTAGGACTGGAGTACTGTTAAACAGAGAGGAGATCAAGTATGCCTCTGTGATGAGTACCTGCGGGGGAGAACAGCACAGATCTCATTGTACATGAGAAAGGTAAGAATTTCTCACGTCTCCCCTTAGGTAAGAAATTACAGACATCACTGCTATGCTGATTCATTCTTTTATCACATGAAGAGCCCAAGCAGTCTTCTGCCAAAACCCAAACCCCTGAGGAATTATTCTGCCCGGCCCCAATGTGACACACTTTCTCACACAAACCATACCAATACACCCTCCTCATCTCAAAGTATCAAATATTAAAAGCTGATTCCTAAAATAAATACATATATAACTAAAAATTAAAGCGTCCAAACTTTTGCCAAGTGGGCAAACTGAAGTGCCCAACTAATGAGCTATACAGCTAAGAACTTGGTGGGTACTTTGGTGGCTATCCAAACAGGAGAATGAAAAACCTGGGCAGTCAGAGGGAAGAAACAGGTGGAAGACAAAAATAAGGCTAATGCATTTCACATGGGAAGAATGGAAGCTGTAATACTTATATTGCTTTTCATACAGACATTAAATCATGGTTCATAGAGGGTTACAATATGCATCTTTATCACAGTCGAACAGGAATTCAATCTACTTCAGCAGTGCAAAAAGCCAGCAATTCAAGAATTCCTCTTATTAAGGGCATAAAAGGCAGATTATCTCAAGCTTTAACAAGAACTTCAGAAACATGTACACCAACACTAAGTGATAATATTCTGTAAACATTGGCAGAAATGTGCCTTTGGTAACTCCAAAATCTTACACTCAGAAAGATCTGAGCCTAGCAGCATATGAGTACTTTAATAGAGTAAATTTGGTACCTCCCTGACAAGACTCAGGTCTGGTGAGACCCAACTGGAATGCCAAGTCAGCCATTCTGCTGTTACATATGGCTCAGCTGATATCAGCTGTAGTCCCTTACATAGAGGAGTTCTCAAACTCTCTGCTTTTGGAGTATAGAGACAGTCCTGCAGATAAAAGACAAAACTTTTAATCTTGTTCCCAATCTGACTTACTCTCGTCTTGGGAAGTCCTCTAATTTCCTTCTGCCTTACTCAGTGTAAAAAGAAGGAACCACCAGCAAATTTGCAAATGCTCTGGTGACAGATTAAAGGCCTTTTTTTATACCTCTAACCTTGCTATTGGTCCAGTTTCCATGCTGCCTGTAATTGCTTCAAAGCTGGTCTAACCCACCAGCTAACTCAAAATGCTCCAAACATAAGAGACCACGATGCAGGGGTACCCTGACAGCTTCTCAACTCACATTCTTGCTGCCCCCTAAACCTGGCATGAGGCTGGCACAAGCGCCCATGCACCACCTTTACCACACAGGAACACAGACGGGGAAATGGGTTCGAGGCCAGATTGTGCCATTGCTAGAGGCTCTTGCTCTACAGTTCATATACAGAAGCTCCACCAAGGAGCAAATTTCTGCTGTTCCAGCAGCCCACGGCCCTCCCCTCACCTTGGCAATACTGCCTTACCGCCTTTAGGCCCTTTTTCCCTCACCTTGCAGCAAGCACTGGCTGGGTCCCCACTGCCGACAACACCAGCTCAGATAGGTAACAAGACTAGAGGCACATGATTTTAGACACATAAGCACTGTCCTCTGTATAACCCTCCAGCACTGAAATTTATTTTCTGAATCTCAACCAGTCACAGAAAAGTATTTTACTTGAGTTAGCAGCACACATGAAGGTATTTCTTTCTCTGAAGTTGCTAATGAAACCACAAATCCTCCTAACATTGATACATATATATGTAATCCTCTTACTAAAAGTTTAGCCTTATTAATCTCATGCTCTGAATAACATTCTAAAAATAAATTCATTTGGTGTGTGTTTCTGGTACTGTCTGATCTCTTTTGTTTCATCAATTATTGATCAAAACTCAACTGCAGAACAGTAAGACATTTATGTAATGGCTGTCACTTGCCATTTGTTTCTAGTTCTTTCACGTGCTATAATATTATTTTCAAAAACTCAAAACATTAACAGGTAGGAATCTTTCTTATAGTATTACTGTTCCTGCATGTGTATAAACTGTAAAACTCTTGTGGATTTTTGTCATTAGCTCTGATGCCAAGAGTCAGTATTTTATAGGCATCATACTAATGCAAAACACATTAGCACTAACGTGGGCTACACTCCTGACAAAGTGTTTACTCCACTTCAGCCCGCTTGTGTAAGTTCTCACCTTCATTTGTTTTTGTTTCTCAGTCTACTTAATGCATTTTTAGCTATCATCATCTCAGTTCAAGTAGGATGTTTATTATTTGGAGCTCTCTGTGGGCTGCTTTAAGAGTTAGTCATCTCCTGTTTCTATTATATAGTCTATTTAATTATAGTGTAAAGCATCTTTTTCTTAGTTGACTCATCAGTGGCCCAGTATATCACCTTTTAGAGATTGTCTGAAGAATACAGAATGTTTTACATATGACAGAAAAGGATATGTCATCTCAAGAGAATATATATTTTTTGTTGATGTTGCAAGATATTGCAACAGGGCCAGTTGTGGCCAATCCCGAAGACTCATGACTGACAGTAACTATAATTTTGTGCAGACACTCTTAACACTCCAAAACTTCCTATAACCACCACAGAGTTTAAGACCAGATAATATTTACAACTTCATCATGAAGTAAAAACAAAAAAATTATAAAGCTCTGTTGTTTCCAAACAAACAACACACTGTCTCTAGTGAGGCTCATAAAACAGTGCACTGAGATAATGTCACAATCATAACTCCAAGAAAGGAACAGGAAAACCCAATGATATATGATGCCACAGCATGCTGAAGTTTAAATAAAAATGGGAAGAGGTGGAGCATGGCTAACTCGGTTAAAAAATTTAAAGATACTGATAGCAGTGCAAATCATAGAACCATAGAACAGTTTGGGTTGGAAGACACCCCAAAGATCATCTAGTTCCATGAAAAAGAGCAAGAATCTAAGATATGCAAACCCTGGAATTGAAGATATTTTCTGGATCAAGCACAGCCCTTTGTTATCTCAGGTTATCTCACCACAGAATTCTGTTGAGACGTAATTTTGCTTGTTCTTACAGCAGAAGTTTTTTAGTCACATTTCTTGAAGTAGAAAGTTGTTTCAGATCTTTGCTCTTCTGCTTTAGAAGATGCTTGTAATTTCCAGTTCTTTTATTTATTTATGTATTTATTGAAACAATATGGTCAAAGCTGGCTGAATATTGGAAGAATGCAAAAGGCATGTTTCTGCTCTAAAAGCTCTCAGTGCTAAATTTCCAGTTCCAACTCCTATGTATAGCATTATCAATTAAATGGTCTCCAAAAATAGTTAAGCCTTAAATTTAAAAGTTAAGGATTTTGAATTTATAGGTCTATTTAAATATTTCCACTTACTGTTAAGATTTCAAAATCATGACCAACAAAGCTTTGGAAAAAAAGAAAGAAGTACATTCAAGAATTTAAGAAACAAAAAATTAAATTAAAAAGGCAAACCTTTAAAACTACAATCAGCTTCAAAAATCTTGTATTCCCTGGTCTATAAAGGATAGGATCTAAACCCTCAAGGTTTATGCAGCTTGCACTGAAGGGAGGACTCTCTAAAAATTAATCTCTGATACACATAAAATGTAAACCAGAAAGGAGCTTATTACAATATTACTGTATTACAATATATATTTCCACCTGAAATAAGTTTCTTGAGTTTATTTTATAAAACATGCTTGAGAATAAGATAAGGCAAACTTTCCAGAGAGGTAGAGAAACTGATTAAATCCTTAAAGCAAATGTAGACAGACTCTCAGTCTAAAGCTTAAAGTGCAAAAGCTAATCTCTTAGGAATAAAACTAATATCACAAACTAAGGAAAATTATGATTCTAAAAGGTTACCGAAAATAGTGTTTACCTGTGGTATGTTTATTTACACCTATACCTGACAATCCTTAAGATGACACCAAATTACACTGTGGATACATTCAGCAGCTTTTCATGAAGATAGTTCCCTCAAAATTATTCAGCATCATTAAACTGCAAATGCAGCTGAGTTATAGGCAGACATATAGAGCAGACATTCAGCTGACGAAAACAGACACTTGCATTTCTAAATCACTTGATGCATTTGAAAATAGTGAGTTTTTTCTTTTCTTTTTTTTAAAGCTTAGTTACATCTTTGCTTTTGAAGTGCAAGCTATTCAAGTTAAGAACTACATCTTCCTCCTGGTCTGTACAGCGTGCCTATTGCAATGGAACAATACCCAACAGAAACTGTTCACCACTTATTTGTTGTGCCAATCTACACAAAAATTCCATGTTGTCAATTTCAGAAACACTAAATAACTACTAGGGAAAAAAAATTCACAGTAGGATAACCCTTTACAACATAAAATACTGACATTAAATTTATTTCCAAACATATTATCATATGTTTGCTAATGGTTAGTATCGTGTTAAGACACTACATTCCTTGGTAGTGGGCAGTGGGATGAAAGGCTATATTAGATTCCCTAATGGAAAGCCTACAGGATCCATGAACAGGAGCAACTGAGCCTCTGCGAGGAGCAGGCTCCCACGCTTGAGCGGTCCGCAGCCGGCGTTCCCGGCAGAGGGCAGCAGCTGCTGCGCACAAGCCAGGGGAGCGCCGAGAGCAGCTCTGGATCTCCCGCCTCCCTTAGCGCCATGGAAGATTACACAGCAGGCTCACTGTTGTCGGCGTTATTTATACCAGATCAAACTGTCACAATTACCAGTTTTAAAGGAAAACTTGAAGAGGAAAGTGAAGAAAGGGGACTGGCAGAGGGTGATTTTTTCTAAGGTGCAATGAACACTGTTCATCCTGTGTGAACGCACTAAAATGGGATAAGACTAATATTTATACAATTGCGTGCATACATATAGGAATTTTAAAACCAAGTTAATATGTACATTTTATTTTAAAAGATATCTGGTGATCTTTCACACATTTAACTCAATTAAAAAATTAACTAATTACGTTTTGCAAGAATCTAACACCACTGGTAGTGTTTTCCTCATTGTATAGATGGAGAAACTGGAAGAAAGAAATTAAAGGCCCCAAAGAATGGGAGAAGTCAATGTCAGCAATGAAGTTTGGGAACTGTATGTCCCTATTCTGCCTGGTGCCTGTCCCAGCCTCCTGTGGCTACATTTTATGGGGCCTTAGAAAAGGTGGTACGATAAAAAAACATTTTGATGAAAACCAAGCAGAGTCCTCCTGGCTGATTACACTTGGAGAAGCACATTCACAGGGCTCCATCCTAGTACTGGGTAACTGCTTCATGCCCATGACAAAGACCACCACGTGCCACACTGCCACAGAAACCCTGGCATGTCATGTCTGAAAAACTGCTTCTCCTTTGCTTTAAACCAACCAAAATAGATCAGTGTCATCTCATCCAGTTTTTTGTTGGTTTCCCACATCTTCACATAGCTAGTAAAGGAAAAAAAGCAAAGTGTAGGAATTTGATATTAACTAAGTTAGCTAAAACTTGGGATTATCCTCAAGTGAGAAACAATGGTTTACAAATTGTTGCGCGCAATAGCTTAGCAAGTCAACTGCATGTCATATCAGCAGTGCATACAATATATTCTCTGTATTTTATTTTCATAAACGTTAATGGACAACCAGTAATTACCAGAATCTGATGCATTATTTTAGACAGAAATAACTCTTTATATTCTTGACATGAAAAAGTTTGATGCTAACATATGAAACAAGAAATGAAATACTGTAATACCAGAAAGGTATCAACTCTAACTCCCAACGTCTCCCGGTATTAATTAATAAGCAGCTATTATGAAAATTCTACTTAAGCTAGGAGATGTTACAAATAGTATCAGGTTACCAATTGCTGATTTGCTCTTTTCATCTATTATGTATTAGCTGACATCTCATGAAATCGCGTGATAGCAAAGTGGAAAATGTTTCAATATTTCCCCTTAGAATTTTGATTTTATTTCAAAGGAAACATCAGCGAAATTGAAGAGGTTTCACAGGCTGTTCATATGAAATACTGTATTACAAAAATCACTAAGTAATTACCTGAGAAATTTCAAACACATTTCCTTAATCCTACACCAACAAATGTAGATTTTTAGGTCTGGATGTTTATGCCTTGGAATGCACTGTAACCCAAGTTACCCAAGACCAGACTAGAAGACAGATTGCAGCAACGAACTGAAAGCAGAGTCACTTGAGTGATAAGCTATTTTGCTAACACAACAAAAGCATCGATCCTATCACATGTTGATTCTTGCAAAATGTATTGTTTTTTCTGGAACCCTTAAGGGTAATAGATAGCCAAAGGAATCAATTAACCAAATTTTGAGTACATTGTCCACTCATGCTGCAATGATTAGCGACACCTACATGAGCAGCAGTATACAGCAGTTTCAGAAAACTCAAAAAATACTACTGCAACTCCAAGATAATATTGTAAGTTGAATGTACTTCCATGATGTGGACCAGGCATGTCAAATTTGGAAGAAAGGTTGTTTGGTATGAGGGAAATGTCCTATACACAACCTATGAAACCTCTCCTCAAATCCAAGGAATTTATAAGCCATGGAAAAACTCAGTCTGAACTGACTGCACAGATCGATTGTAGACTGCAAAGTATTGCCTACTCCCAGAAGCATGAGGTGGATAAGAGCTGGTTATTCCCTCAAGATGGACTGGGCACATTTCCCTGCTGGCTGCTGAACTTGTTCACTGCAGGGGCAGTGAGAGCTGCCGACAGGCAGCAGGGACCCTGACTCCCTCACATCCCTAGTTTCAGACACTTTAAAACCAGAAAAGATCATGGGGTACTTCAAGCTCCTGCATTTTAGAGATGGCTAAGCCTAAAAACTAGTACGTAGATCAAACACAAAAACCTCCTCCTAAAATGGCATCCAGTTTTGACACAATACACAATAAAAGGAGGCTCTCTGTTTGCGTAGATGTAAAAAAGGCAAAACAAACTCTCAAAAAAACCCCCAACCATTTCCCCAAAATGTCTGTTCTGATAAGAAATAAATTGCACACAGCATTCTTGTCTTTATTGCTCCTAAGCCCAAACACACAGTACTCTGTATTTACAGCAAGTTTGTATTAGCATTTATGTTATATTCAAAACTCCTGGGGGAAAAAAACCTGTTATACTGGGCTTAGTATAAAAATGTGCTCATTAGAAATGCTACAAACAACAAACCTTCAGCATTATTTCTTTTTATAGGTTAGTTAACTAACTTAGCCATCCATTTAACAAATACGTTCTTGAGACTGCATACTGCCACTTTCCTAATAAGAACAGCATCTTCAAAACTCAACCCTTCCTATAAAGTCAGGGAGACCAGAGAATTAATTTCATTTCCATTCTTTATTCATCCACTGTTAGCATCCAGAATCAGCTTCTCCATTACCCTTTCTGGACTAAAATCGGACCAACAGTCTGCAGTTCCACCCATCATCATATGCATGTGTGAATTTTACTTGTTTGTTTTTTAATACTGATACATAGAGCATTCTTCTAGTGACATGGAATTTCTCTTGCACTCCAACATTTATCAAAAATAAAAAGCTAGTCAGAGATCTCAGCCTAGTTTTCCAGGACTCCAATGATACAAAATGTATTTGCAGGCTAATTTTAACATATGTTAACTATTTACAGACTGAAAATCATTTCACTATCCTTCAGGGAAACAAATATTTCACTCTGCTTCGCCTAGAACACTTATTTTTTGCAAAACCTTTTCCTTTTACCACATCATTATTAAAAGTTCATCCATCTCCAGCTAAGAATAAGCCAGTAACATTCAGTTAATATAAAACACCAAAACTCCAATTTTACTTCAGAAGTCTTTTTGGAATGGACATACTTGCCCATGATCTTTCTTTTATAATTTTCCTGCACTTCATAACTAGTTGCCATTCGTTCCATATTATTTGATTCTGTCTCAACAGTGACACAGGAAATACTTTTACTATCTTCCTCCTCAAAGAGTCCTTCTTGGGGTTTTTTGTGTTGCTCTTTTTGTTGCTGTTGTTGTTGTTTACACTTCTCTTTCCAGTTAGTCACACTTCCCCTTTGCTTTTAAAAACTACTCTTCTTGAACACTCAAATATGCAACTTCACTATTTGGAGTAACTTTTGGTTTCATTAAATGTTAGAAAATTAAGATTGTTCCTACACAACACAAAATTCTAGATGAATTCATCACCGTAAGCTCCGACCAAATGACCTTGTACTGGATGTAGTACATTTTATGCTAGAAAATTATCATTTGCAATTTTCTGGCTAATTACATTTCACCTTTCCTTGTGTTTCCTCTACAGCATAACATACACCAGTGTATTTTCTTTATATGCTTTTTATAGCCAAGTGCTCAAGGAGCAATCCACCTCATGCTCCATCTGCAACAGATCCTTATGGGTTTGCTAATTAGTAGACTGATATGTACTCAAGAACCTTGTATTAATTAACTTTAAGGCAGGTACCAGTACCTTCATGTTGCACACTGTTCTCCACCTCTTTTAGCCACTCTGTCTTTAAGTAGGCTGTAAGCACCCATTCTGTATTACTATTTTATGAATTGTCCCACAAGGTTTCAATAATAGCAATTATCTCTCATTTTTCCCCATTAATGAGAATTTCCTATTAATCATGCTTGTCACCACATCTTAAAACTGATAAAAAACCAACTGCAAACCTTGTTTTCAATTCTGTTAGGAATGTAATGAGCTCCTACAACACCAACTTAAAATTTCATTTATCTACCTGGAGGCTTTGCTTGAGCTGTCAGTTAAGCTCCAGCCTGGTTGCAACAGGCTCCAGTGAGGAAGACTTCCTGCCCCATGTCCCTTTGTACAATCTGCCTTCCCAAGGGATTTTGTCCCCGCATCCTGCACAAAGAAACCTGCAGATTCTCTCCATGCAAATACAAAAAATTCACCCTCCGGTATTTTCTTTTGTCCATCTTGCTTTTCATTATGTCTTTTTCATCTTACTACTTCCCTTTTTTTCATAGTAGCGCTTATGATGCCTGTCAACTTACCTACCATTTGGCTTCACAAGAAGTAGCAAACACCTTGTTGCTATGTCCCCTACAGATTTCTGCTTTATACCTCCACAAATCATTCCTGCTATTAGCCAGCTTACTGGAATATACATAAATGACTTTATACTTCCTCTCACGTTGAATGTCTCCTCATTTTGGGTTATTTTTTGCTATAAACCACCAGCGCACTCTTCTGGATTCTCCCTATATCTTCTGTGACACGAGTGGGAGCAATTTCCCACTCTGTTTAAAAAAGACACTGCATGTTTAAGCTTTTCTGTCAAAATTTAAAAGAATTCATGAAGAAAAGGAACATGGTTTCATGGCTTATCAGCTGTATTTTTCCTTTTTTGAATTTTGCCTTTTAGCAGATTTTAATGGTAGCAGGGCAGGCAAGGTCCTAAATGCAGCTTATACCAAGGGAAATTTTCTACCATTGCTATGAATCACTGCAAAAGTTTACAGTCGTGAAAAAAATCACAGTGGAGGCAACTCTGGCCATTCATGCAAATTTAATGGACAATTCTGAAGTTCATGACTATACTTTTCTACCTATGAAGGGAGCACACTGATACCCCTTACCAACACGCTAATGTAGTATTTATGAAGATACATCAGTGATCTGAAGAGAAAAATCAGCAATGACTTGAGGAAGTTGTCAAAAAAAAAACCATTTACTGTCTGCCATGTTCTTTTAGTTTTAAGCATGTGATTTTGCTATATGAGACTACCATAACACATCTGCAGAAGGCGTCTGAATTGAGACAGCAAGGCTTCCTAAGGCCTGGGCGATCCATCTAAGAACAATACTGTTAAACAGTGATTAACATTTCATAAGGATCCTCTTTACTTGTTCAGCTCCCTTATGCCAAGATGATCTGAACCCCAAATAATTCTCATCCAGGATGAGAACCTTCAGGCCACTGGCGTGAGCTGATCAGAGCACTTCTACTTAGAAGCAACTTACCATCCCATTTAAGTACATAGGGCATTTCCTGGACTAAAGAATTGTACTAGTATTTGCTGACAGCAGAGCTTCCCAGTATTTTAAGAGGCACAAGGCAGAAAAAGTCTCAAAACCTCTAGTGAAAAGCAAGCTATTCCACCCATGACACACCTCCACTCTTACAAATGGCTTATTGGTTTTGTCTGAAACTGAAAACCAACAGTCTAAAACCTACAGTCTGAAACACCACCAGTGAAATTTTTGTCCAAATAGTTATCGACTTGGTAGCTGCAAGGAAGTGAAAGCATAATGTTATCACCAAAAGACAGGTCACCATCCTGAATCAAAAGTGCTATTGGCCCAGTTTCAGGTTGTGATCATTTAATGATAACTTCAGACATCGGTACAGAGATCACTGAAGTACAGTGCAGCTCCTGGGGAATTGTCTTCCAACCCACTGGAGGACAAATACAAGGAGAACTTTTCAAGATTCACATCTCACGTGTTTAAGCAGAGAATGTGGCAGTATTTAGCAAAATCTGGCATATTTTGAGAAGGCCTGGGATTAAACATTCCTCGTACACACAGTTGAAACCAAAGCATGGAACAGCAGTGTTACTCTAGTGGTGCTGGGATCACTACTCCTTTGCTTGAGTATCAAACTGAAAACCCAGATAATAAAAACAGCATTTGACTGCTATTTTCATATTGATATGTTACCACCACTCATACACCAGCAGTGATGTGAGGCCAGGCACATATTGTAGTAGGATTTTTGAAGACAATCTGTGATACACCTAAGAGTGAATTTACTATATCACTAAAAAGAAAATTAGTATGATTCTTTTGAGGAAGGGGTTTTTTTTCCTGTTAAATTAAAAATATTTCTTTTAATCAAGATTTTTTAAAAAGCCTTTTTAATTTAGTGCAACTTGGGAAAATAGCAAGTTTGTGCGGTTTGAATTTTTTTTTAAACTGCGAAAAGTCTGAGCATTAACTGATCTAGATTGGACTGAGTACTCACTCTGTCGCACAGCTCTTCAAACGTGAAGTCTGCAATGGTTCCACACGCTTTATTCAGCCTCAGCTCTCTGCCTTGCACTTTTAGAATCCTTGGTCTAGTTACTATGGGAACATGAACAAAGACTCAATCTTCTCTGGATAATTACTATAAAATTCATCTCTTACAGATAGGAAATGCATAGCTTCATGAATAATAGCACATGATTCAACACATAAATTAGACAAAATGCTGATACAATGACTGCCACTTGAGTGTGGCATCAACCCATATACAGCAATGGAACTTATTAATTGGTCAGTGGAGATTGGGCATTGTGTTCTAAATGTATTCTCTTTCAAGAGAAATTAACTTACGTACAATCATTTTGTTTCTGAGCCAGCTCATCAAACAACTTATCCATGACAGCCTCCACATCAGCTTCACTTGTGCTACAGTGAAAAGAATAATAGAATATGAAATTAATAACACTTGAAGCCAACATCAAACAGCTGCCTGAGCCTGCTTAGCTTTTTGCCCACAAAAAAAAGAGAACAGGATGTTATGCTCTAAATACAAACATTACATTTAGAATACACTTAAAAGTAGAGAATATTAACTCTCAGGTAGATGATTCTGCCTTATTTGCATACACTGAAAGACTTCTGTGTTTTGAGCTGTTTCCAGTAATGAGGCAATACAGGCAGAGCAGATCCATTAACACTATGTGTACACAATGAGAAAAAAGGCTTCTGGCTCTATCTTGCATGCAAAATAAGAGCAAATAGACAAGGCAAGGCAAGGCAGTCAAGCACCTAAAGAAGTATCCTTTGAAATTTCTGAGAGGACTTTGTGAAATTAAATGTTGAAGCAGATTTTTCTATGGAGGGGGGTTGTGTCAAGTCAACCAATTGTATTGATCAAACAATTTGCAAAACTAAACTGTGAAATTAAAAACACCAGTATGATCTCTGCATTGGCAGTTTTAGCAGTTTCACAACCTCTGTCCCTAATACTACTTGGGAAAAGATAAACCACAGATGGTGAAAATGCAAAATATCTGTGCTGATAGCTGAAGTAAAGCTTACATTCATCCTCTGGGCCACAAGAATGAAAAAATCAGTCCAATCAGAGAACTTTTTTTTTAAGCACTGAATAGTTAGAGAGCCAACATTTCCATGTTTTATTCTTAAAGATGAATAGATAGATAGATAAATAGATAGATTAGATTTCTAGAGGAGAATAGTAAATTAATGTTATGGTAGACAACAAACTAGAACTAGGATATATAATGTTTCACTGAAGTTTGTGTAAACTCTTTTGGTGTGAAAAGTCTTATTTTATAGATCTTGATGCACTCAAGTCACACTGCTTCACACAGTTCTAGACATTCTTTTAACTGACAAATCAAGATTAGCTTGTTAAACAAATACTCTCCTGTTCATTAGACCTTAAGCACCTTAAAAATGTTAACAGCAGAACTGAAGTAACGACTTTTTAGCTAAAGCTTAACGATAACAAACTTTGTGGATAAAAAGAATTTGGGAAAAAATAAAAACCCCCACAAATTTATAAAGGTGCCATTTCAAAGACTTCAAAAACTTTTACTGACTAGGAGGTTACATCAAATTCTAGAAGTTTCTCTCAACATTGATATTGCATTCCTCTGACAAAATGATAAATGAAAAAGAACAGACAACACCAGGAAAAAAAGGCCATAAAAGGGGGTAAAGAGTGTGTGTATGTGTGTATAAATATAAATATATGTATATCTATAGCTGTCTCATAGAGTATGTGCATGTGCATGCATATCAGTAACAGAAATTTCGATGGAAAGGCTACTAGAAGAAATAGGTGAATATGATGCTAATGTGGATATTTGTACCTAATTGCCAAGAAAGTTTTTTTTGAAAATAGACACCTGAGACTGATGAAGTTGTTTTGATCAAGCATCTTGTAATCGTATTACACTGATTGCTCTCAGATGAGTACGAAACAGCTTTAAGTAACCCTCAGTTACATATTTTAAATGAAGACAAGACTATGTAAAATATGAAGCATCAAGAGGATTCTAAAAAAAAGTGACAATGATACTATAGCCATTAATAGAAGAACATGTACATGTTGGACAAGAACATTTG
>VYZQ01024502.1:0-22123 GCA_013400655.1 Mystacornis crossleyi
TAGAGTGTACTTGATGGAAGTTATAGCTATCTAGTGGACCATAATGTAATGTGTATTATTTTAACAATGGAGTATTTTAGTGACTTGATAGAAATGCTGAAAATTAATTATTAATTAATTATCTTAACATTTGGGAATTACCACCTATTAAGCAACTCTTCATCTGTCTCATACTGTATGAGACATGCCAGGGAAGAGTATTTGGTTGTACAGGGAGCTGAGGCACACTCTGTTGTTCATTGTAACTGGAACTGTTACCAGTTTCTTTATCTGTCCACATTACCCTGGTGCTCCTACTCTGAAGGCTGGTTTGTGGCAAAGGAGGGGGTTAGCGACCCCAGGCAGTCCAAACCTGAGGAGGCCAAAAGACTGTCAGCCTACCTTCCTTAAATCCATTGCTTACTAAAATGCAGCCTTTTCCACAATTGTTTCACTTAGATAATGCCTAGGGTAATTTAAGATATTTTTCTTTTTCCTTCCATGCCTGCTGCTGTCCTTGTATACCAGTGCTGTTTAATTTGTCTGTTTACAAGCTAAATTAGAAAACTTCTGGCAAGTTTCTTTTGCATTGATTTGGTCCGATGCATTTGATAAAGATGCAGGCCCAGAACTGTGTGAAATTGTTTGCTGTCTTTCCAAAATATTCTGACTGATGCAACACAAAGTTTTGTTTCCCTTTTCTGTAGAGGATTCACACTGAATTTTCATAATCTCTTCATGTCACCTTACTGTTTGCTAGTATTCTCATGTTCTCTTTGTACGACAGTAATTTCCAATTTAAAAAGTCAACTTTTCTAAGATACCTAGTCACTTACCTCTTACAACCACAGGCGCAGGATTATATGTGTTGTGTTATTATAATGACTTACTTTCTCTACGTTCTTAATTTCCAGGTTCTCTGGCTCTTATGGGTTGTCTTCTCCTCTCATTTAGTCATAACGTCCTTGACTTTGTGTCATGAGCAGTGTCCAAAATTTTGCGCCAGTGTCACTAGGTACAATATTGTTCATTAGAAGGTTCTGTAATAACTTCCCTACAAAGTGATAATTCCCCACTTGTACATAGCTTGTTACTGCTTCTCTGTTGTCTGGTTCATATGCACTTCATAATTCCAGTCTTAATCCTTATCTTCTCCAGGCTGATATTATTTCTCAGAGCACTAAAACTGACTTGCTCAAATCTGTCTTCTTGTCCAGAAACTTATGATTACCTGTAGTTTAGTGTTGGGTTTTACTGTAGTGTGTATTGAGACCATCCTAATGTGCCTATAGTCATCTGAAATTTTTTTTAAGCACTCAACTTGCTGCTGTTAAGCAAAACAGTATGATCTCAAACACAGTAGATTTATATGTGTACTTCATATGGATGAAATGTCCCTTGAACTCCCTGAAAGTAGTGAATAAATCTTCATCTTTAGCAGAGCTAAACTCTAAAGAGCAGAGGGAAGAAAGACCTGGAATAATTCCTGTTCAGCTTATTTCTACATTTATTAAAAGTCCAGTTCAGATAAAGTGGTCAACACTTTAGTACTGTTGTGGATTTAAGAAGAGCTTGAGTGGATGTAGGATTATATTTTATGTCCTTTTTGTTAAATGGGAGAAACTGTTCTTACTGCTCAAAGAAAAATTGTGTTAATTTAAAAAGCACTATTTGCATTCACTCTTTTAATATGTGATAGCCTTGCAATAATGAAGTTCATTGGTTTGGGCTTTTGTGTATATGTAATAAGAACTTTTGTTTTTCATTACATTAGTAAATCACAGCGATTACAATGATTTCAGAGCTTGCAATGCACATTACACTGTGCTTGTGTATTAGCTATTGTATTTCTCTCCCATGATAATAAAGCATTGCCTTTATTCTGATTTCTTTCTTATAATTTTTTTTAATTCCTGCTTGCAGTTCAGATTTCCTTAGAATATGATTAGATTATTAGCATTTCTTGCCAACTTGTAGTTTCAGCTGGCATGGAAAGAGGCAAGCCGAAGTCCTTGCCAAGTCTTGCATTAGTTGTGCTGTAAGAATCATTCAGAAGACAGCAAACTATTCAGAAAATTCACAAAGTCATGCAATATGGAAGGATGAAATGTTGGGCCTCCATGTATTAATTGAAGACAAATTCTCCCATTCACTGCTTTTAGTGAACATAAAGTGGTTGTATCATGTCAAACTAAATGTTCATTTGGTAAAATATTCTCTCTCTGCAGTAACTGGTAGGAGGAGCTGAGGGAAGGGTGCAGGAGAACAAGGAAATATTGTGATATGTCTTCAGCTGGGCCTCCAGGAGTTCTAGATAGCAATGATTGCAGTCTCCCACTAAGCTGTTGCCTCGCTCTTTAAAGTGATCCAAAATTTTGCCATCAGCAGCTTGCTGTGCCAGTAAAATCTGTACTTGAGCTATGTGATTATTGCCTTTTCTGAGTCTTGAGTTCATCCTTGTAAATGTCATAGTTCTTCATGTGAGAAGAGATAGTGACTGTTCCTATCCATTTTTCTTATGGTGCTCACTTACTCTGACTTCATTGATCTCGGGGTTGTCCCTCTTTGGATTACTCCCTTTTGCCCTAGTTATCTGTTCATTTAATGATCCACATGTGTAATTGTGGGGTAGTCTTGGTAAGTAACTTTGTACTCATAGAATGGCTGATGACAAACTGAACATGACCTGACTGTGTGCGTTTGCAGCCCAGAAAGCCAGCGAGATCCTGGGCTGCATCCAAAGCAGCCTGGCCAGCAGGGCGAGGGAGGGGACTGTGCCCCTCTATGCTGGCTCTGATGACCTGCCACCTGGAGCACCAGTTCTGGTGCTCCCAACATGGGAAGGACATGGAACTGTTGGAGCAAGTCCAGAGGAGGCCACGAAGTTGATGAGAAATGACAGGCTGAGAAAATTGGGGCTGCTCACTCTAGAGAAGAGAAAGCTGCACGTAGACCTCATAGCAGCCTTCCAGGATCTGGATGCCTACAGGGAAGCCAGAGAGTGACTCTTCAGGGACTGTATTGATCGAACAAGGAGTAATGGATACAAACTGAAAGAGAAGAACCAAGGTTAGATGTTAGGAAGAAATTCTTTCCTGTGAGGGTGGTGAGACACTGGAACAGGTTGCCCAGGGACGTTGTGGGTATCCCAACCCTGACACTGCTTGAGGCCAGGTTGGATAATGCCTTGAGCAACCTGGTCTCGTGAAAGGTATTCCTGCCCATGTCAGGGGGGTTGGAACTAGATGATATTTAAGGTCCCTATGGACCTTTAACATTCTATAATCCTGTATTACAAATTTCAGATAGGATGATACTGACAAGGTGCCTGGCCACAGTGTTCGAGATGCTGGTGTGCCATGGACACAACCATATAATGAAGTTTCTGATTCTCTTTAGACTTGTCCTTGTGCCGTTTGCTTTTCCTTTTGTCACTACTGAACCTCCGCGTGACATCTACACAGAATTGCATACTGTGTAACTAGGTTCTCTTAGACTCCTGACAGCTTGCACACAGTTGGACATTGTTTAGGTAGAAGTTAGGATTGTGTTCTTCATGTGTACTTTGCATTTATCTACACAGAATTTAATCTGGCATTTTATTACCTTGCCATTCAAAGTCATGAAAACTTTTGCAGGAAGGTTTACTCTTATACTGGTGAATAATTTTAATTTATAGTCAATAAATCTTGCCACCACCCAAACCCACCTCTTTTGCCAGATAATTTATGACTGCATTTTTCGATTCAGACTCTCACACAAATCCATTTTCCAGGAAATTTAATCATCCTTCACTTTGCCTCCTGGGTTTGACCACTTTGCTTAGAATTTTCAAAGCAAAGTTAGGACCAAATTGAATTGCTTTCATTTAGATGTTAATAAGCTGAGTTGTATAAAGACGTTTTTTCCTGCAATATTGAGAACAAATTTCTGCACCAAGATTAAAACAGGCTGTCTTCAGGAAGTGTTGATGCATTCAGTGTCATGTTTGTTCTGTTTGCTCCAAATTGGGATCTGTTAAAAGTTTTCAGTAATGTAACTGAAAATGGATTAGTACAGTTTTGCACATGTCGGATAGTACTTCATTATTGAGTTGATTCAGTTTTTTTTCATAGCTACTCTTTATCTGTTGTTGATTATCAAAAGCAAGATCATTAGTATAATGGAGTATATCTTCTCTCTGTAATTGCAGTGGAGCATATCAAATGAACTTAGGCATCTGAAATTGGAAGGTGTGAAAAGTGTAGTATTTATGTCAAAAAAATATTTCTGTTAAATAAGTCCTGCTAATGAATCTTCTGTAAAGCTGATTTTGTAATAAGTCAAGGGTTACAGAAGAATTTGCGCAGTTGGAGGACAGCATTTAGCTTTGCAGCAATAATTTGTCATCTGTTGTAAATCTTTTGGATGAAGTGCATTTTACTACTTTACATAAAACTTTCATGCACTTCAAGATGAAAAGTCATGTACTTTAAGTGAAATGTGTAAAGGTGTTAATGGTTGTAAATGTGTAAAGTTAATTTTTCATTGATACTCAAATAGCATTCTTCATTAGACAACTTAGAAAAGTAATCCAGGCTTTGTGGGCAAAGATGTTAATACTATTAGCACCCAAACCACCTCACCTTCTTTCTTTTGTTTTCAACATTACACATTTTCTTCATTTTCCTTTAAAGGGACTTTATTATGAAATTCTAGATGTGAAAATCATGACTTCAGCTTTTTACAGACAAAGCGGTCAATACAAAAGCATAGTCACCTTGCAGAGCTCACAGTGTATGATTTTAAGTAAAACAGACCAGGAAAGAAGTGTAACTTACAACTGGAGAGCTGGAAATCTAGAGAGATCAGGTGTTCCTTTTCTCATTATTCAAAATGTAGAGGAAGAAGAGAAAATTGTTTTTCCAAAAAGCAAATATCATCACCAAGCCCTTTCCTGGACACTGTTTTCCCTTTCAGTCTCTACTCTGCCTGTCCTGCCAGTGTCCATCTCTAGTTCTCAAAGAAGCCATATTTCAGTTATTCCAGCACTGCCACTTAAAACAGTAACAGGCGTGATGATGCTGGCTCCTGTTTTCTGGGATTACAAGGAAATTACTCAAACCCTCATGTCCCTGATTCATCTCATTTTATCTCATGTAACAGGCAAAATACCCTCATTCCAAGACAGAACAAATGTTCTTGGACAGCTTTAGGTAGGAATTCTGTGAATAAGGGGTATTTGAGTCATGTTGTAACTTCGTATTGTTTTTCACATTCATTTGCACTTTAATATAACAGAGGTACCTGTTTTATTAGACGTAAGTTTAACATAGCTTAGGGTATTTCTCAGAATGTGGCTGTTGCTTTTCTATGTTTTATATGACTTACCTCAAAAATTTTAATCTGATTAATAGTAGCAAGCATTTTTGCTCAAGCAGAGGCATTTGGGGTCTGAATGAGATGGGAGGGGTGCTCTAGAAGTTTTGTGTTAAAAGTTCTATTTTGTGTTAAAGTTCTATTTTTCTAAATGTGACAATGCTTATGTCTTGTACATGCTAATGAATTTTAAATAGTTTTCATGATTCTTAGCCTTGTTAGGTGTTATTTTACATTTATTGCCCTATTCTTAATATTACCTCCAGTAACAAAACTTCTGTTCTTGAAAGAATTGATGTAAAATGAGCTAAATGTTTTGAGTCCGAGATACTGTTCAGGCAGTACTTACCTCCCTTGATTTCTTCAGAGTATAAAAGACAAACTTCAGTACCCATCTCAGAATCTGATTTACAGCTCAGGCTTACAACATGTTTTTGAACAACATTTTCTATCTTAATTAGCACATTTTCCTTATGTATTAATTACAAACCAGTCTGTTCGCAGATAAAAAACCCCAGCCTTTTCTCCTTTATCTGCTTGTCATTATGTATCTGTGGAGTTAGTAGGTGTTAGCTTAGCAAAGAGCAGTGACTTTTAAATATATTTATGATGTCAATATTTTACTACTCCATATAATTTCCCATTTAAGAATAAATACTCATCATATTAATAATGAGACAAGTTATCTTCTAGGGAGGAAACTGAGTCAGAGATTGTTTTATGATTTGCTTATAGTTTAATTGTCAGCACAAAAAGTATAAAGTCCAGGTATTTTAGATCCTAGACCTGACAGCCATAAAATGTATCTCTTCACTATATCACAATTACTAATTTGACAGAAGTAGAATGTCTTTTCTTACTACAGAAACTGATTGAAAATCACTATCACAATCAATAGCTTAATTGACATACTCTCTTATATGTGTACCTGACAAAACGTATATTCCAATGGTTTTATTTAAATTACTGGATTCTCTGTCAACATGATAAAAAAAAAGTTTGCTAAGGCTATTCGGTTTTTGAATGTTAAGCAGCACTAATTATTTGCATATATCAGTATAACCAGCTTTGTGCTCCATAGACATAAAGCCAGGGTGCTCTTTAAAGAATTGTGAATGTTGGTAACCTTTCATTAAGGATCTGTGCTAATTAGGGTTTAGATTTAGGTGAAGCCAGTGGTTCATGCATAGCATGTATGAACTCAGAAGTATTACCCACAGACTTATGCCTAAGTGTTTCCTTTAGTTCTGCAGTTGGACGAAGTAAAGATCAACCCAAGATACCTGCCCTTCTGTGTAGACAGAGGACAGTATTTGCTTACTGTGGACACTACTGAAACTCAGACCAAAACAATGTAAATATTTTCTACTGAATGCTTTAAAGTTTTATGCCTAAAAGTAAACATGATCTATAAGAATTGGTAATGAAACCATCACCAATGTGAGTCCTTTTTTGAGTAGAAGCACTTCAACTTAATGTCTCTTTCCCCCTTCATCCCTCTCCCTCTCTTTCTAGATGCAGCAATTGTTCCATGAAAACTATGAACACAACCGCAAGGGTTACATTCAAGATCTTCACAACAGCAAGATTCACACAGCCATAACACTTCATCCAAATAAAAGACCAGCCTACCAATATAGGTTGCACAATTACATACTGAGTCGCAAAATTTCTGAGCTGCGCCATCGGACAATCCAGCTCCATCGAGAAAGTGTTCTAATGAGCAAGCTCAGTAACACTGAAGTGAATAAGGAAGATCAGCAACTCGGAGTGATGCCATCTTTCAATAATTTCCAGCCACGTGAAAGGGATGAAGTCATTGAATGGGAGTTTCTGACAGGAAAGTTTCTTTACTCAATGGTGGAGAACCAACCACCCCGGCAGAGCCTGAGCAGTGTCCTGCGGGCTGCACTGGATGATACTGTGATGCAAGTCATGGAAATGATAAATGAGAACTCCAGATCTAGAGGAAGGCTCATTGATTTCAAGGAAATACAGTATGGCTACCGCAGGGTAGACCCTCTGCATGGAGTGGAGTATATCCTGGATTTACTGCTTTTGTACAAAAGGCACAAAGGAAGGAAAGTTACAGTTCCAGTGAGACGCCATGCTTACCTTCAGCAACTGTTTAGCAAACCTTTCTTCAAAGAAGCAGAGGAGCTGGATGTAAAAAGCTTGCTGGAGGACACCAACACTGACACTCAATCTTTCTCTTTCCTTTCAAATTCTTTAAAGATTTTTTCCTCATCATTCCAAGGCACCAAAGACATTGGGGGACACAGTGACAAGAAAATACATATTCTTGTCCCTATCACAGGAAGATTTGATACTTTCTCAAGATTTATGGGTAACTTTGAGAAGACTTGTCTGATTACCAGGCAGAATGTAAAATTGGCAATAATTCTCTTCAGTTCTGAGTCAGGCCAAGACTCTAGCAAACACATAGAGTTAATGAAAGAATACAGCATTAAGTATCCCAAGGCAGATATGACCCTGATTCCAATGTCAGGAAAGTTTTCTAGAGGTTTAGGTCTTGAGATGGCCTCATCTCAGTTTGACAATGACACTTTGCTGCTGTTCTGTGATGTTGATCTGGTATTCACATCAGACTTCCTTCAGCGATGCAGAGATAACACTATTCAGGGAGAACAGGTTTACTACCCTATCATCTTCAGCCAGTATGATCCAAAAGTAATATATGGAGGCAACCCTCCAGATGACAATAGTTTTGTTTTCACAAAAAGAACTGGATTTTGGAGGGAGTATGGATTTGGAATTACCTGTATTTACAAAAGTGATCTACTTACTGCTGGTGGTTTTGATACCTCAATTCAAGGCTGGGGACTTGAGGATGTAGACCTCTTTACTAAAGTGATAACATCTGGCTTGAAGGCTTTCAGAAGTCAGGAAGTAGGAGTTGTCCATATTTTTCATCCTGTTCAGTGTGACCCTAATTTAGATCCGAAACAATATAAAATGTGCTTAGGGTCCAAAGCAAGTACATTTGCCTCTACCATGCAGCTCGCTGGACTCTGGCTACAGAAACATTTGGGTGTCAGGTACAATTGGACTCTCTCCTGACAGCTCAGCCTGTTTGGCCTTTTTAGGGGAGTTTACGTCATTCCTATTATTTGATTTTGCTGTCATAGTTTTAAACTCCCTCCTCGTAGTCTTCCAAAGACTGTTGACCTCAAATGGGATGACTCTGCTGTTCACTGATGTTTCTTATACCTACTGAACTGGTGAGGTGAATTCCTTCATATTTCCTTTATTTGAAATTTAGTCTAGTCATGGAAATCATACAAGTCCATGGAGCATATCCATCACAAGAGACTGTGTCAGAAGAATGTTGTCTTTCAGCTTTTGGATTCAGTATCATCTTTGTTTCTTTTCTCAGATTTGATGTGATACAAATATTTACTGGTGAGGGTACCACAAAAGTGCTTTACGCTTCTTCTGGGGATGGAACTCTCTAAGATAAACTTGAGTTTTATAATTTATATGGGGACTTATATGTATAAACGCTACTTTTCTTCATCTTTAGAATTTTTAAAGTAAATGAATAACTATAATTGTACTTTTATTTTTTAAAAAAAAGAGTAAAGCTGAGGAGCTACTTGCAAATACAACTGGTACTGGCTGCCAAGGTCCTTAAATGTCTTATTATTAAAACAAACTCCTCATTGTTATTCAGTCAAAGTGTAAATGAACTTTATTTTCACAACAAACAGGATTTAATCAAATGCTCATGTACACTTTGAAGATTTTTGAGCCAACATCCTTCATTTGCAGGCAAGAAGAAACTATGACTCAACATGGTCATTTATGATAAAGTGCAAGCATACAGTATTCTTATTTTGAAACACATACTGTAAGTTGCTTTCTCTTTTAAGAATGAGTCTCTAATAATTTTCTTTTACATTCCTTTCATAAGGCTGCACTTCAGTGTTAAAAGTTAAAGCTCTATTTTTTTTTTAATGTTTTCCATGAATATTGGTACTCAGTAGCAACTTGTTGTTAAAATGAAAGTAACTGTAGAATAATTATTTAAGTTTCAAAATTTACTATTGCTGGTCAAGTTCCTTGCCAATATATTTATATTAGTGGAGGTTATAAGACTGTGTTCAGATTTATCTCTCCAAACAGCCTGAAGTTGTTATATTGTGGATTCATGAAGTATTTAAAGTAATACCAACAGGAGAAATAATAAAATAAATTTCTGTATTTTAGAGAAATATTTATATAGGTGGCCCTAGTTTGTTGTGTGCTTTAAAAAAGGCCATTCCCTTGTCTTGGAGAAGGTGGTGATTGTGGTAGATGAGAACAGAGGGTGTAATTCGTGTTTGTACCAACCCTCCTCAAGCAGAGCTCCTGGCTTGTTATTCTCCTGGAGGCTCTTGCCTTCCTAGCCCAGTATTGTTAGCTCAAATGTCTGATGAAAGAAGAATTCAGTATCAGTCACAAAATAATTCCTGGAAATTGCTCTTCAAATTGAGTGCAAAAGTCACACTTCGTTCATTAAAAAAGCCAAGAACAAGGAACTTAGGATTTATTTGATCAATCTCAATTAGCCGATGCAACTCAGATTGTAAATATCAAACACTGATTGCCTGTTGATAAATGTTTGTGATGATTTCATAAACAAGAAAAAACCTAATGACTTACAAAGACATCTAAGGAAATCATTGTCTACTGGGAACGTATTCCAGTACTTATTTCAATTACTTAACTTTGTGGCCAGAAAGTATTTGCTCAGCTCAAAGNCTATACTGTGCTAAGAGCTTAGAGATGTTCAAGAAACCATCAGAATTCAGCTAAACTTAAATTATTACAGTGGGTACCTCTAATAACTTCAGTACCCTTGATTTCAAACTATATTTCAAACATAGCTGGGCAAGAAGAAAGTCTAAGTTTTTCAGCTGTAACTGACCTCTTCTGTGTTTCCTTAAAAAACCCAAAACAGCTAAGAGATTGGAATTCACTGGCACATCTGTTTCTGTGAGGATATCCAGATAATTCCCTAAGGGATGAGAAGGGTGTGTAGGTCATTTAATGTCTCTTATTTGTGGTTCTCTGTTCTAGACTTACCATGCAAGGAAAAAGGCAACCCTGACAAGGATTGAGTAAACTCAGAATTAAAGGGCTNGGAACGTATTCCAGTACTTATTTCAATTACTTAGCTTTGTGGCCAGAAAGTATTTGCTCAGCTCAAAGTAAAATAGTAGATTAGCAAAAGCAATGAAACCAATCATTCAGTGGGGATAAAGATGTATACAGAGGGCTTGCAGGATCAGGTCCTACATGATAAAAGCAAAATGCTAGTATTTACCAGTACAAATATTTATTTAGTGTCTTGACTGATTCATTTGTTTATATGATGAATTACTTTGTTAAAAACCTGATTATAAATGTTTATTATGAAATATTGCATTGTCTTTTGAAATAACTATCCTGAGATAACTTGAGAACTTGTGTTAGTTTGTCTAAGGAATAATATGCCTTCTAAGGAGATCATATTAAAAGAAAAAAAAAAAAAGCACAAAAGTGTTAGAGTAATGTTATGTATGTATAGATTAAGACGGGAATATCTGTGTTAATCAGTTGTTTGCTTTTGTCTAGTCTGAATCATAATCTTGATTGTAAAATGAAATTTCTATGTGTATCATGTCCCTTTGTTAATGTGTGGCAAGTGAATTCATGATAGAACAATAACAACCAATTTTCCCCCATACCTCCTTCCCCTGGGAATAGCTTTCCTGGTTTCATTGCTGGGAAGTGGATGTGAACTGCTCACACTTTGGCTTTTCAGACACCACCAGTCTTAGAAAAAAATCTCAGCATTCGCTGCTCAGAAACTACCACATCATGGCATGTTTTCCCATGCACAGCACTTAATTTAACAGAGCATTTGCATCTCCTGGATGAACAAAAACCATCAGATTGGGCTTTCTAAGACTCGATGAGGATACTCTGCATCAAGGTACTGGTTGTCAAGCTGAAGAAAGGCAGAGGGCCAGGGGGAGGTGTGAGGCTCAGCCACAGGAGTTGGCACCTTGTGCCCAAATCATCCCTGTGCTGCCACCTGTGCTGCCCGGTGCCTCTCCTTGGAGCTATGAACTGGCAGCTCAAGCCAGCGCAGGAGAAGAGCTGTGCTTGCTGCCACCAGCTGCTCTTGAGAAGCAAAAAGGCCATTTTAATCAGGGCTTGGGAGGAATAAAAGGAGGGTGCCAAACTGAGGATTCATTGAGTGGGCTGGCAGGTTGTCTTGTGCAGATCATGTTTCTCATGTTTCCCCAGGGGAAAAGAGAGCCTGGTCCCTCACCTCTTCCCTGTTTGCTCTCAAGGGGCATTGAAGAAAGGTGCAAGAAAGGTGATGGTTATCAGTCCTTCCACTTTGAGGGGCTTGTGGTCCTACCACATCACGGGACATGTGGGGGAAAAAGGTGCCAAATTGTCTTCCCAAAAAGCAGTATGTGGAGAGGCACCTTCTGCACTCACCAAAGACCAAGTGTACACAAAAGAGCCTTTGCTCTACTGTGTGCTTGACAGAGCGACTTGCAAAAAATTACCGTGCTGGTGAAATGACTCATAGGAGTGTAGTGCACATCTTCAGTAACTGCGGAGAGTTGCAAGCAGCATGAGTTAAAAACCGCTCTGTTCTAAACAGAGGCAAATAAGCAATTTAAACTTCTTTTGATGTCTTAACGAATCACTACAATTACTTCTTAAGATGTATTTTGCTACATCAAACATTTTTCTCCAAAGAATGATGCCAGCTTTGAGATACAGAAAAAACCCACTTGTGTAGTCTATATCCTATTTTCCTGCAACTTGAAATCAGTTAAAATTTAAGGAAAAAAAATAAGAACTAAAAATTGGTGAGATACTGACTGGGGGAAAGGTTTATGTTTCTGCTCTATTTTTAAAAGAGAATCAAATCAGGAGGAAAAAAAGAAATCTGTGGTAGATACACAAAAATTAACCATGATGTTACAGTACCATCATGTAATTGTGGTCCTAAACTGCAGCAAAATGAGATGTTTCCCTAAGTCTAACTATTTACAATAACTGAATATCACTGAAGGTTATAGTCTCTTGTACATCTCTAAGTAATATATATAGTCCATTTTTAATTCATTAATTTCTTAGAATAATTTTTATTTTCTTCTGTCAGCATTTATTAACCTGATTAATAAGATGACTTGTCATGACTCACTGTCAGTTTTGTATTTTTCTTTTTTTTTGTGTCTTCCCATTTGCAGTGTGTATTACTACAGAATTGAAACTTTTTGAGCTAGCATGGTGTTTCTGTTACAGTTTTATGATTTCACTGCCATACAAAACTGCTGAACTAGAATATTTTAGTGAATGAGTTTCCAGTCTTACTTCAAATTGTTTCCATTTGCCTGTCACTGTAAGTTAAAAGTGTTCTGAATATTATTACTTCATTTCTTCCTCTGGTCTCCTTCATTCTAGAATAGCACCAAAGCAAGGAAATGCAAAAACTTTGTAATGCTTAAATGTGGGAAAATTAACAGAATCTGGGGATTTGCTTGAATGATCTCTTTCTTTTTGCCTTCAAAAAGGCAAAAATTAGAACTACAAAAATTAGAACTTACCAGTTCTATAATTTTAATAAAAGAAATAATGATGGTTAAGATGTAAGACAGCACATATATTAGCTACACCCTGAAAACTGTTATTTTACGTTATTTTTTAGGTACCTTATTATTCAACAGATATTTGCTATATAGAGGAACTTTAAAGATAAATTAAAAGCATCCTTGCTGATTCAGTATTTACTTAATGTTGGTGGAGAGCTTAACCATGTAGGCTGATATCCAAAGATGTACTATATACTGTAAGATTGCAGAGTTTTGTTTCTTTTGTAAGGCTGGAGGGAAGATCTCCTCAGCTTTGCATAACATGTCTGCAGTGTTGTGGTGTTCTTCACAAATCAGCCATGTCTAGCAGTGATTTTAAGTGACTGCAAAGTTACGGGCATAGCATTCAGTTTCACACAGCAGGCAAGATTTACTGGACAAGATTTATCTAAACACATGAGAGACAGATCTTCAGATTCAGAGGCTGGTGACATAATCAGGTGGTACACAAGTGAATTAAATACATCTCCTGCTGCAACATCTGGGCACGCCCACTGTAAGCACCCCTTAAATAACAATGCTCCAGGAATGCAATGGGTTGAATGGGTTCACCTAAAAGAGGTGTATTCTAGCTGATATTGGTGCCAGTTGCTTTTACTTAGAGCAAGTAAATTGCCTTTAGGTGATTTCATTAAAAAAAAAAAAAAAGGAAAGAATAAAATGAATAATTTTAAAAAATGCCTGTGCTTGAAATTATTAACATTGTTACTACTGGTTATTTGGGAAGCCTTCATAACTTGCCCTCACTCTTGGTTAGGGTAATACAGAGCAATAAACTCTTCACATCTGTCCATACACTGTTAGCAGAAGAAAAGATAAGCTAACTAAATACTTTGAAGATGGTGGTCGAACTGTAAGTGACCAGAGAGAGAACTGCTGGGTGTAGTTCAGCCTCGAAACCAAAACTCAGACCTGCTACCAGGTAAGGACAATTTCAGTATAAGAAGTAGAAGCCTGAGTTTCTGCAAGGCATCATGTCATCTGAGGATGCACCTTAATGCTGAGTGTGTGATTGCTAGGAGCAGGCACAGTGTGGTCTGAATACAGTGCTACCAGTTCTTGAAGAAAAAAGTGAGGAATGCAGAAAAAATGTTTCTTCGGTGACAAGATAGATAGTAAAGATTTAGATCCAGATAGGTGTGTGTCTTCTTTTATTTTCTGAGAGTGGAAGATAAAACTTCTTTTAAAGAAGAACTCTGTTTTATTTTCTTCCTGGAAGCTTTTCCCTTTGCTTAGCATTCCCACTTGTATGGAATGCAGAGACAAATGCTGGGACCATCCGGAACAACATCAAAACTATAGACCTTCCACACCTGATTTTTTCTGACCAGCAAGCCCACATTTTTTGAAGTGATAGCTGAGCTGGCAATTTTTAGTCACTCCTCTCCTCTTTTTAGACATGACACTAATTTTATTGTTGTTTAACTAAGTGGGATCTTTGACAGCTTTGTGTCACAGGTTCTTTAGTGCTTTGTGCCTAAGATGCTTTAGTTTTCTCTTGTAGCTTCACATACTGCATTGTTACATGGCACATCACTGCTTTAAATGATGACGTTCCTTTAAACAAAGGCTTCTGAACAGTGGTTTTCAGCTGATGTAACCTTGCAACCACAGCTGTGTGGCTGAAACAAAGTTCACCTATGGTAATTTATTTGTTGCATTCATACAACAGTGTTGCTTGGTAGGAAATTCAGAATGAATATGAGTTAGTACTGAGTATTTTCTGTTGATGAAGCTGTGCAAATGGGACACAAGCAATGAGCCATTAACTGGGACCAAGCAATGAGCCATTCCTCTGGCATGTGCTGTTACTGGACGACATCCAGAGACTACAGGTGCCTTTAATGAAAAAGGTTATACGGTGATGTCTCTGGTAAAACTGAATGGGAAACCCTGTTGTGTGCTTCAGAGCTGCTGGTAGATTTGTCTTGCTTGTAAAAATGTATCAGTCATAACTTCTGCCACAGTCAGTGGATATTTAAGGAACAAACACAAAGGCAGATCCCTGGATCTTGCCCTCACATGTGAGAGAGACCAGAGAGATCAAGATTTAACCTGGGAACACCCTTAGAAGAGAGCCCGCTCTGAAAGAAACATGGGCATGGGCAAAGAAGGGAGCATGCAAGAAACCAAAGAGAAGATTCTATTTCTTCTTTTTCTCCTAGGCTTGACATGGTGCTGTGCTTATCAGGGAGCTACCAGGTCTTCCTGGATTGAGGCACCAGGCTAAAGAAGCACTTAAAACAAAGCATAAGGGCCATGTATATGACAGGACCACATACTGGGGGGTGATGGGAAAGATAGTGTGTGGGGAAACATATAAGGAGTGAAGAAAATAGATTTTTTTTTTTTTGCATGTGTAGAAAGATTGTGTGTGTATAAGTGATTTTACTAGCCTTGATATGTAACGGCAAGAGCAAGTAATTAAAGGACATAGATTTGAAAGGAAGGAGAAGATAAAGTGCAGAAAACAGAGTACCTGTTTAAACATAAAATTTAATTACAGTAGACATTAAAGTTATATGTGGAAAAAATAGCACAAGAAATAGAAGGAAAGAAATTGCAGGAAAAATATTGAAAAATATTTAATAAAGAGCAACTGAAGGACTAGCATAAACGTAACTTATACCCTGGGTACAGAATGCTTCATAGTGCCATTCTAGAAACAAGGGAAATGTTATGAAAAGCGTTTCTGTAGCACTGCATCCCACTGCTTTACCTCGGTGTGGCTGAGGGAACCAAAAGCCAAGGTAATACTAAAATATTCTTTCTTTTGTTTGCTTTTTTATCAGAGCACAAACCTACATTTGTTTTCCTGTTGTCTTTCCCCCACCCTGCATGGTAAGTATCTAGTAAGATACTGTGTTACTGTGATTTTGTGTTTTTGAACTGGGTAAACAACATGGGAAACCTCCTTAATACTAACACTTGAAATATAGTGGTAAACAAAATGGCAGTACCAATGCTATCACACATCTGAATTTATCTTTTTGTTGTTAAAATGTCCTCCAATTACAAAAACTGGCGGTGAGCGGAAACTTCTGCAGTCTTGTCCCATTTTTCTTTCCCTCACACTTTCAGTTTCTAGCTTCTGCTGTACTCAGGCACTGATGACAAATTTAGAGAGCTAAGGAAATTTATTTCCTTTTAATATCATCATACCAATGAATTTAATTTTTCACACAGATTTTGTTATAAGTTTATGGATTTAAACCAAAACCACATATCCCAGATAAAATTATCTTTCAGAGTCTTTCTAGTTAATTCATACAAATATGAAGTTAGACACTGTAATGATATCACTGATGTGTAAAATTGCTGAACTACTGCATTTTGTTGCATTAGTTCACAGCTCCATTGCAAGCCATTTGCTTGTCACTCTCTTTAAATCCTGATTTTTATTACCACTTCCCTCAGTCCCTTCTTATGACATCTTGAGTTTATTGCCAGGAACAGAAACACAAAACCTTTTCAGATTTAAAATGCATCTCCAAAGTTAGGTCTGAAGTATACAGGACTCCCTGATTCAGCAGGTATTAAAGGGCTTAGTGACACAAGAAGGCAAAAGTCTTGGAAACTGAGAGAGAAAACATTGAAGAAGCAGAAGGGTGCTTAGCTCCATAGACATTCCATTTTAGGAATCATACACAATCACAGAATGGCTGAGATGGGGAGGGTCCTCTGAAGATCATAGAACTGTAGAACAGCCTAGCTTAGAAGTGAGCTTTAAAGGTCAACTAGTCCAGCCCCCTGCAATGACCAGGGACATCATCAACTAGATCAGAACCCCATTCAACCTGACTTTGAATGTTCTCAGGGATGGGACATCTCCCACCTTCCTGGGGAACATGTTTCAGTAATTTACCAGTCTCACTGAAACAAAACCCTCTTCCTTATATCTAATGTAGGCCAGCTCTCTTACAGTTTAAAACCATTATCCTTCATCCTATCACAACAGAACCGCCAAAAATTTTTGTCATCGTCCTTCGTATGGGCCCCTTGAAGTACTGAAATGCTTCTGTAAGGTCTCCATGGGGCCTTCTCCTGCAGGATGAACAATCCTAACTCTCTCAGGTTGTCTTCAGAGAGGAGGTGCTCCAGCTCTCTTAACATGTCTGGACCTCCTCCCACTCCAACAGTTCCATGTCCTTCCTGTGCTGGGAGCCCAGAGCTGGATGCAGTGTTCCAGGTGTGGTCTCACCAGAGCAGAGCAGAGGGGCAGAATCCCCTCCCTCCCCTGCTGCCCACGCTGCTTTGGATGCAGCCCAGGACACGTTTGGCTCTCTGGGCTGGGAGTGCACATGGCCGGGTCATGTCCAGCCTCTCACCCACCAGCACCTCCAAGTCTGCTTATCTCCAGGGCTGCTCTTGATCTGCTCATCCCCCAGCCTGTATTGATACTGAGGTGGCCCTGACCCAGGTGCAGCACCTTGCACTTGGTCTTGTTAAACCTCATGAGATTCCCATGGCCCAACTTCTTGAGCTTGTCCAGATCCCTCTGGATGGCATCCCATCCTTCAGGTGTGTCAACTGCACCACTCAGACTTGCTGAGGGTGCAATTGACCCTGATGTCTGTGTCATTAATAAAGATATTAAATGCGTTGGTCCCAGTATGGAGCCCTGAGAGACGCCACTTGTCACTGATCTCCATCAGGATCCTGGGCCACTGACCACTACTCTCTGGATGCCATCATCCAACCAACTTCTCATCCACTGATCAGTCCACCCATCAAATCCAATTTGGAACAAATTATGTGGTGGGCCAGGTAAAAGGCTTTACAGAAGTCCAGGTAGATTATATCCATAACTCTTCTCTTGTCCAGTGATGGAGTCACTCCACTGTAGAAGGCCAGTGGGTTGGTGAGGCAAGAAGTGAAGCCTTGCTGGCTCTCTTGAATGATCTCCTTCCCCAAACGCTTCTTAAACATGGGTAGAATCCACTGATTTCTCTTTGACTTGCTAATCAGAATTTTTTTTTCACGTGGAATTTGTACAGGTAAAAACTCTGCTGGATTGAAAAACATCTGTGAAGTGAATACAGGTGCAAAAAAGCCTCTGTCCAGGATCNACTCTCTGGATGCCATCATCCAACCAACTTCTCATCCACTGATCAGTCCACCCATCAAATCCAATTTGGAACAAATTATGTGGTGGGCCAGGTAAAAGGCTTTACAGAAGTCCAGGTAGATTATATCCATAACTCTTCTCTTGTCCAGTGATGGAGTCACTCCACTGTAGAAGGCCAGTGGGTTGGTGAGGCAAGAAGTGAAGCCTTGCTGGCTCTCTTGAATGATCTCCTTCCCCAAACGCTTCTTAAACATGGGTAGAATCCACTGATTTCTCTTTGACTTGCTAATCAGAATTTTTTTTTCACGTGGAATTTGTACAGGTAAAAACTCTGCTGGATTGAAAAACATCTGTGAAGTGAATACAGGTGCAAAAAAGCCTCTGTCCAGGATCTGTCTTGTCCTGCAGCAGTCACTAGGATACTCAATGATGCAAATATGCCACAGGGGCAAGACAGTGAGCAGGCAGAAGAGATATGGAGCACCCCAGAGAAGCCTTTTTATTGCTATTTCTAAGATCAACTGCTGTGCTGCTGTTGTTAAGAAGTCTGTTAGCTGCTGAGGACTGAACTGAGACAGTAAGTTGACCGCCAGTGTGCCCAGAGGTATCTTTTAAGTACTGTGATACCTATACTGATAAACTAAGCTATTGCATATTTGGGATTTCAAAACCTGGGATTGTGATCGAACTGCTATTGAACAGTGAATTTATTTGCCCCTTTCATGTTCTGTTTTAACAACATCAGGTAATTACAGACAAAACTTTGGCTGAACTTCAGTTCCTGCAAACCTAGTCTAAAGCACTAAAGAGCAATAATAATTTCCTGATGACAAAAGAAAAAGTACTAAGGCAAATGTCGCTGACACTGATATAAAGTGTTCTGTATGTATTGCTATTCATTTGGATTACAGATACAAGAGAATCTGTGTTTTGTCAGTTCTTGAGGGTTTTTTAGGCAGTGACATTTCCTCCTAGGAAGGGGAACAAAGGGTTCCTTCAGATACTGCTCTATATAATCTTTCTTTTTTGTCTACTATGGGTCATTTTAACAGGCTGGATGGATTGGTCAATAGTAGTGGCAAAAAATAGATGCCAAATATGTGTCATTATAAGGCCGTCAAACCACATCAGTAAAGGTAAAATCTCTGGAAGGCAGCAAGTAACCAATTAAATTATTGCTGGTAGCATTTGACAGTTAGGACAAGCTAAAAATGACAGTTTTATGAAGCTATTAAAGAATACCTATAAGACTGAAGCACCTGTTAGAACTCAATATAAAATTCTCTAAGGTTTCCTATAACTAAGAAACAAGTGATCTTGTAGTGGCAAGCTGTGCATTCCAGATTACTGCAGCAGTTTCTGAGTTCACACAGTAATGTCAGTAATACAGGTTGTGTTTTATATGCCTCTGGAACTGGAGAGATTTTCCCTATCACCACAGTGGCATATTCCTACCATCTTTTTGTGTTCACTTACCAAATTTTGACATGAGTCAGACCACATAAAGCCATAACCTAACTTCCAAACAGACTTTGAGAACGTTTCAGGACTAAAGGAGGAGCACAATGCTAGTATGATTCCTGCCCACTGTGCAGCATCAGTGTGGCATAAAGTTTCTGCTACTTGACATAGAAACACAGTAGTAGTAGTTAATTTATGGTTATTTAGTATTTTCCATCTTGTCCTCCAACAAAATTTGATGTGAACCAGAATTTCCTCTTCTTTCTCACACACCTTGAATGGATGAGATTTTTTGGGCATAAAGAGAGAAAATTGTGGAACCACTTGGCTTTTCTAAAATTTCAATCAGTTTCTGAGAAACTGAAAAGCAGTCCTTCAAAGCAGGATATGTTTATGTTATTTTAATAGACAAACTATACATTGAAGAAGGTCTCTATCAAAATGAAGTGTTTCAGAAAATGCTATTTGCTGTAAGATAGGATTCATCAATCAGATTGATAAGATAGACAGCAGTAGGCCATACTCTACATAAACCATACTTCCGTGATACAATTAAAAAAAAAAAAAAAACCAAAAAAAAACCCCCAAAAAACTAATTTTAGAAAGGAATTTTGAAATCTGTACCACTGTCATTCAGCCACATGAGTGGATCACAGCTGCCTCTTCATCTGCCCTCATTTTGAGAGTAAGACTGAGGGAATTTGTACTATGACATGGGCCATTTATAGATGAACCAGTGTTTACAGAAGGCTTTAATGGAGGATTTTAAAGATTTTCAGCAGGGAACTTTTTTATTAAAATGAAATTCTGCAGAAAAGTGGAATAGAGTAAGGGATGAGTGTCATTTGGATGACATCATTTGGATGATTAAAGCTACACTAGAGATCATTTTAAACCTGTGAATTTTCTCAAAAGCTTTGCAGTGTCTTTGCTGTTGTGGCATGGGTAAGATCAATTTTTGGAAAAGTGGTGTAAAAATCATCATCTAGGAGAAAGCATATTATATGTGCAAAGGATTTGGCTTACTGGACATAATTATACTGAAAGCTTAAAAAAATTAAATACCAATTTTCATATGTGCTTTTAGGAGCTCTTTATAAAATTTCAGCCCTGGTAAGGGAGTGGTGATTGCTGAGGTTAGAGAGGGCTGCTCCCAGCTTCAGGGGAAGGGGGGCAGGTTGCTTGAACTGAACAGATTCGCAAGCAGCAGGATTTCTGCAGCTGTTTTAAGAGTAGGACTATGAACTATCCACTTAGGTAAGCTTTCTTACTGGGACCTCAATCCACATCTAAAAGCCTTAGAGAAGGCTGCAAGATTGACAGTGCCTGTATCTGTAGAGCAAGAAAATAGGAACAATGGTTGCTAACAGGCCACAGTGGGGCTGTGAGAGGTTGTTAGGGCATATCTTCACTTTTTCTGAATGACATGGAGCTAGCAAGACTGAATGGAGATACTGACAAAAGAATTGCTCTGCTAGTCTCGCATGGCTAGTGAGTCCACATGGCAGCTATCCCATAGCTGCTCTAGTTTATGCCAGTACTTGGGTCACAGGAGATTACCTGACAGTCACTTCTTGTGCTGTTGATACCCCACAGCCCACTTTGGCACTACATTTGCAAACAGGCAAATTGTGCTTCCAGGCCTAGCAAGAAATACAGAAGATCTTGAAGAAATGCAGGGTGACAGAGAGAAATAACTGCTGTGAAGATTTTGTGTGTCTTCCTTTACCTAGAGAAGAGAAGGATTATTTGATATGGCCAAATGTCACACAATGGAGAAGCATAATGGCAGAGTACACAAGTGACTACCTCCGTGAAGTCCATGCCCATACCAGCTGCATACCATGATTACGCAGATAAGTATTAAAAATCAGGAAGAAATTTACGGCTTACTCTGGAAAATAGGTTATCAACTTGTTAATGAGAAAAGGTGAGGATACAAACATCGCTGAAGCTAGGGAATTGTTTGAGGAAGCCCATGCTGTCAGAGTCAAAATGGCTCAGAGCACCTTGCTGGCAGAAGCCAGTGCAAAATATTTCCAGTCACAGGATTTTTTTTGAACAAATGTCAAGGAAATCAAACAAGGCTTGCTTACTCAACTAGTATAATTTTGATCATGGGAACAATCGGTTTGCAGCTCAGAGTTTAATCAAAACAATTCAGTTTGACAACCTGATAAAACCTGTGAAGTCAAGATGCCTTTCCTGGAAATAGGATGCCATTAAATATCATCATCATCATCAACATCCACTGATGCTTCAGAAATCCTCCCAGTTTCAGCAATATCAGTTTCAATTAACAGTAATAGTTTATGGAAGGTAGCTGTCTGTCTTGAGTAATCTTTGATTGCAGCACATGTTCTACTTTGTATAGTGCAATTTCCTGAAGTTTTATCAAATAGATTGTAGCTCATATGAAGTGCAAATTTTTGACAAGGGCAATTATATTTGATGTAAAAATTTTGGAATGTCCTTATTTTTGACTTGAGGAGCTTAATGAATTCAGTGGCAGCCATGGTAGAAGTTAGAGTTAAGATGACAGCCATTAGAAACCTAGGCAAACCCAAAAAAGATTTTGCCTTTTTTTTTTTTT
>VYZQ01024503.1:0-10176 GCA_013400655.1 Mystacornis crossleyi
TCCCAATGCACCTCAGGATACCAGGATATAAGGAGAGAGAGAGATTAGAGATGATAGAGATAGAGATAGAGATAGAGATACAGATAGGTATTGGTATATCCTGGCTTGCACAGTAGTAGGCTGCTAAATCTCAGGCCCTTCCTAACTCTGGCATCATTTCGAAGTCTTATTATCGTTAATGTACTTGTAATCATACCACGGGTAAAACAGATTCCAAGTCTCTTCTTAATTAATAATGAACTTGGTGCATTCATTTACTTGGGAAACAGGTTGTGAAATCAACAAGGAGGATGCAGATCCCAGAGGGCATCACCAGGCCTGCAGGCCTCCCCAGCCCCTTGTCCTCTTGGCCAAGTGATTCAGCTATGAGTGGTTGTTGCTGTTTACATCACAATATTAATTCGCAAGGCACAGGAGCTGAAAAAAACCCACATTTTCTTTTACTGCAATGTCATCTCCATGCCGTAACCTGCATCAGTTTACTCTCTCAGGGATGATAATAATTGTCTTGTTAAGTCTGAGCTACTATGAAATGGAAGTTTCTGTATCTAAAACAGTGTCATACACAAAAACCTTCAGACCACACCCACCTTTGTTTGGTTCTGTCCGTCTTTCCCATCTTTCATTACCAAGTCCAGATGCCTTTCGGATGTTTCCAGGCATGGAACACTCACAGCCTTTCGGTTGCAGTTCTTGGTCACTCTCACAGTGCAAAAGTGTTTTATTTGATTGTTTATTAATTGAACTACTCTTCGTGTTTTAACATAACTATTTTTATTTCTGCATATGCTCATATATGGTGTTTGACCACTGAGCAGTGAATATTTGATGTCCTTACTACCATTCAGAAATAATAAAAAAAATAAAAGGATAGAAGAGGAAAGACAGAGGGAAAACAGGGGAAGAAGAGGAAAGAAGGAGGAGAGGAAAAGACTCCTGGAAACGTTCACTGAAGTTATTAAAGACCCAGAAGAAAAAGGGGAATTTCTACTTAGTTGAGCCTGTTTCAAATACCTGAAAAGTGGGGAAGACCGTGAAAGGCAAGTTTGAGTAACTCTAAACAAACACATCCCCACAGATTTGTTTCTCTCTGTAACAATGTGTAACTGCAAAAGATTTATTCCCAGTCTTTATTTCCCCGGGATGCTGAGCTCTCATCCTCCCCACTTCCCCTTGATTTGCCAAACGTGTCACATTTGGCTGACTCCCCGCCGAGCTGCAATTTAACCCAGTGTCCTGAGGCAGTCCTGCACTGAATAAAGAGAAACTCTTGATGGTGTTCTGTTTCTGTTTAGTTTAGTACAGAAAAAAAGGAAAAGTGGAAATGTGGCAGTGGAAAGGAGAAAGTTAGAAAGACAAAAAAAAAAAAAAAAATCAGGACAGTTTGCTTCAAGTGTGTGGCAAAGATGAAAGTAATCCATCAGAGATTGGTCTCCGGAATTATTATTTCATATAACAGATAAACACTAATTACCAGTGGAATAAGCGATACCTAAGGTTATAGAAAATTCATTATGTTAAAAATTATGTTAAAAATCTACATAAATATGTTTGAAACGAGGAGATGGAGTGAATTTCAGAAGCCAAGTTTCTTGTGTGTGATACAATTCTGTACTTTTGGCATTACCTTTTTTTAAATTATTGTTTTATCTTAAATCCACAAATTTTAGTGTCAATCTTAAAAGTTACAACAAGGGAAATTAAAAACCAAAATCAATAGAGCAATACTCAAAAATCACTTAGGTCTTCTTAAGTGATAGTATGATTAAGTGAAACAGTATTTGTTTAAATATAAATAAAAGAAGTATTTATATTTGAATTTCTATACTTTAGAAACATTTTTATTGCCCTTTGGTGACAGAAATGTTATAAACATTGTATAAGAAACTTTCAGCCTGACAAAGTGTGCAGGCAAAATTCTTATTTCCATTTTTGGATGTTTTTGGGAAATTCTGAAACCGATTCAAAGTGACACAAACATCTGATATTCCAGTTTACATCATATATAACAGAGGTGTATGTTATACTTAACCACTGTATCTTAACAAATAGATTATTAGCTGGAGTGACTTAGAATGGTTATTGGGGTTTTAAATTTTGAAAATTACTGTTTTTACATATTTGTTTTGAAATGCTATGTGAGACACTGAACTGCCTTTTATTCCCTTTTCCTTTTTTTCTCTAGTTGGTTTAAAAATAGGGAAGATTAAAGAAATTAAAACCATGGTGCCTAATTAATCAACAAGTTATTTTTTTACTAGATATTTAAACTAGAACTTAATCAATTTTGGTTAAGTTCTGAGAGCAGGATGTGACAAGAGTTAATGTGAATCAAAATGAAAGAAGGCTATTTCATATTTTCATATGGTTTGAAAAAAATCATTTGGGCAATTTAATTTCTTGGGTTGCTGCAGGAAGATTTTTCTGAAGCTTTTTCTACGCTCAAAGACGGCAGTTTTGTTAAGGGAGATGGTAAAATTTAGTAAAATCACAAAAGATTTCTGATGTGTTTGAAGGGAAAGAGAGAGATCAGGCAGGGCCATGGCAAATGCAATAAAAATCTCAGATGCAACATGTGTCTTGTTGAAAAGGCACAAATTTAAATAATAAAAGGATACTTCCCTCTGATTCAGTCAGTTTTAGAAGACGGAGGAGAAAAAAAATAAAAGGGGAAGAAAGAAAAGATTAGGAGGGGTGGAGATTCATTTCCTAAAACTGTCAGGGTTCTTGTGCAAGTGGTTCTCTTGATGTTAAGAAGTGCATTTGTGTTATGTACCACCATGAATCCAATGGGATTATAAGGGAATTGACTCATAAAAAAGAGAGTGCCAGATTGTACCAAATTAGTGATTTCTCAAATCCAAGAGAAAAAGCATTTTTAGGGAAAGGAATCCAGAGTCCCAATATACAATTAGCATTAGTTAAAACTGTGCAGTGTTTACATGGCTGTATATAAGTTTATGAGACCAATCTAAATATTTCCATTGCATTCATTTCAAGGAAAAAGATACTCCTTAAATATGATTTTTCCAAATTTCTGTCATGCCTAAAAGATCCTTGCAGTTTAAAATGTTCCAGTTTGTGTCAGCCTGATTGTTTCGCAGCAGAAGGCCTATGGGTTTTACATGTCCTGCTTCAGAAAATATTAAACAAATCCAGACACTTGCCATGTAGTCTAATTATGAGGACATACACTGAGCCATAACTGTACTTTTCCATGACTTTTTTATATTTTCACAGTGAAAGAAATATTTTTCTAGGTGCAAAATGAGACATATTTTTTGTGTGGAGGATGCCAATAACTACCCTAATTTTCTAGAGTTTCCAGAGGCAGTACCTTTTGTATAATCAGAAGGATTTTTGTCCACTAGGATCACAGGCAAATGAATATTAATTAAAATTTTCACATTTACCAGGAACAAGGGAATATTTAGTGCAGATATTCAATTAAAAAAAAAAACCACAACAAAATAAATAAACAAGATGTACAACACTGTCCACATTGCAAAAGATAAGCTAATGCAATATGTCACAATGCCAAAAAAATTTGGGGAAAGTTCTAGATTTTAGGAGGAGTGTTGCTGATGAAACCCGACTGCTACAGAAAAAGAGTAGTTCAAAAATCATCCTGTGTATACAAAAAGCATAAATTATGCATTTGTTTATATATAATTCAAACTTCAGTTAGACTGTATAATTCATCTCTGCAAATGATATGTAGGTTTCATATAGCACAGCACCAGAGTGCTATCTTCCAGAAAAATAGTCTCACAAACAGCAGCAAATGCACAGTCAAAAGACCAAGAAAAATCTACCACTATTAGGTTCAGTGTAATTAAGCTTGGCCCAGCTGCTTAACAATATGCATGCCATAAAATAAAGGAGTGGGAAAAACGGCAGTGTGGTACTTCGGTATAAAACCCCCCAAACACGTGCTGTAAAAGCACATTTTAGGAGCACTTTGGTGGTGTTTTCAATTTTTCAGGCTCCACTGCAAAATGTTGTGGGTTCCCAGTGTAAGAAGGACGTAGAGAAATTGGTGTGCATTCAGCAAAATGCTTGGGCAATCGAGCACTTGCCGTGTGAGTAGAGGCTGAAAGTAGTAGATTTTATTTTGAAATGGAGGGAAAAAAGAGGTGAGGGGACTTAACATCATCTTCCTAATGCCGGTGAGAGCATTCCTGAGAAGACAGAGGCTTTTTACTGACATGATTTCTAACTGGAAATACAGAAAAGAGGTAAAAACAACAATATAAGGACAATCAATGTGGCCGAGATAGGTCGTTTCAAGACTCTGTTAGTCAAAGCCCAGGGGAAATTGGTGTGAATTTTGTGTTGACCCTGTTTTGATGGGGTTTTGGGCTAAACAACCTCCTGAGGTCCATTCCATCCATGATTCATAATACTGAGAAAAGTGGTGACGAAGGTGAGGAGGACTTAAAGCCATTAAGAACTGCATGAGTGCCAGAGTTTGAGCATTGGCACAATTTTGCCAAAAATCCTGAGTACGAAACACTGAGAAGTGTGTGTAACTGAGCAGAGTAAGGAAAGGCACAAATTTAAATGTGCCTATTTACTCTATTTTTACCTAGTGACTGATGATAGTATTAGTTAAGGCTCATTTTGCACATTTAAAGCTATGGTGACAAATAAAGTGTTCAGATAAAGACCAGGAGAACTTTATAGAAATATCAAGAAAAGTCAATCCTAAATCTGCTGTTTCTCAATGGCTGGAATAAAACCAGTTTACTTGGGAAGAATTAAACTTAGCTCATATCCTCCTTACCAGTAAGGCTTGAAATCCATTAAACTTTACCTTTTTAAATAAATTCACTGGATTGAGAATAGTTTTTTGTTTAGTTGGAATGCAAAATCTAGTAAATTTTTTTTTTAATTTTCTTTTTTTCACTGGATCTAAGCCAAGATACAAGAACTCTCTTTTGAGGCCCCAAAATTCTATTTCTTTAGAAATAAATCTTAGAAATGCTGTATAATCTAGAAGGAGCAGGAGTTTTTGTTTTGCAGGACAAGCATATGTCTAAGTTAAACCTCACTTCATTTGCTGAACTGGACTATAAACACCAATATTTTATTTTGATTTTTTATTTGAGGCATAGATGGATTGGATTAACTCTCAGACAGCATTTGCAATACTGAGATCCTTCTTCACCCATTAGAAAACCCTAAATAAATGACTCTTCCTCTTAATTAAGTGGTTAAACATCTGTGCAGGTGACCCCAAATGCAGTTATCTCAAAATGAGATCCTGCATTTCTCTTTGTGTGTTGTACAATATTTTTCTGATAGCTTTGAGTCCTGCTTTACAAACTCAAGAGCCTTGTACACAGCATTACATACAATATGCTCTGCAATTGGGCAGCATATGGCATCAAAGAAAAATTATATATTTTCCTTCAACTAACAGCAAGTCAAAAAAGAAAAAAAAATTAAAGAACAAACTGGTAGAGCATGGTTGTTTTCTAGCAGTTTAGGAATTTAGGGAAAATGACTAAGAGATCTCAATAAACCCAGGGTACTCTAACATCTTGTCACTTCCAAATTTGAGATTGTGTATTTTCGCCTAGAACTGATTGTTTCAATTAAGCAGTGTTCCCATTCTTGCATAATTATCTCCACATAAGTTGTCATTTTACTTTCAAACAGCAGACTGGAGACTACTTAGTTCCTGACTAGAAAGAACAGTTGTGTTTTTAAGTAAACAAAGATATCAAGGACTGAAAACATTTTTATGCTGCCTGCCAAAAACATTATAAATGTACTGGGACTTTTAGCAGCCATTCTATTGCAATCACTGATTAAGTGCACTATCAAATATCACATACTTACATACTTTAGGAAAATTCTGAGGATTTCTGGTGCTGACAACAGTAAAGGAGATCAATGAAGAAAGATTATACATTGTAATTACACCATTTCACTGTGTTAATGACATACTAAAGGACTCACTTGCATTTTCTGAATATGTAATTCCCACTAAAACGAAATTAACTGCTCTTACACAGGTCTTCACAGATATTTAGGATTTATATATCGATCAGTGATATGAACACACCACATTGTGGATGCTGAAAGTGTGGTTAGAGAGAAATTTTCCAGCTCAGGCTGTAGCCAGTGCTTGTGGCTCATGCACAGTGCTTGGTTGCTGTGGGGAATCGCAGTGAAAGAATGCAAACAAACTTGCAGCTGGTGTTTTTCCCATCTTGTCGTCCACGCAGTGTTTTGATATGGGTGTTGGTTGCTTAGCCGATGATGTCGGGGGTTGTTGGTTGAGGAGCCAATTGTGTGTAGCACTGGAGTGAGCCTACCTATATAAACGAGTCTGGAATAATAATAAATCAGCCTTTTCTCATCCTGGAGTTACGCCACTTTCTTCTCCCCGTCCCTGACCGTAACAGCGGCATCTGGTGACCCCGATGTGATCTTGTAACCAACGAGTTGCTGTTCCTCCCGCTGCAACGCCACCCGTGGCCGCTACTGTTATTGAACCCTTGATTATTCTTAGCAATCTTTGCTCTTCTGTCTTTACAGGTAACACAGAAACATGGTCAACAGTTCTAAGTTATGGAAAACAATTGCTTAAGAAAATACGGTAATGTTTTAAAATAAGCAAAGCTTCAGTAAAACGGCGTTATCTATAAGATATGATTTCATATCATGCATATGCATCTCTTTGATTATCTGCAGTTTATCTACAGTACCACTGACTAACTTAGCTAAGGATAAATGATAAAGCCGGCTGCTTTACAAATTTACATACAGTCGTGTCACTATATGTAAGACATGCATCATTTTAAGAACTTTTCCCAACTGCTATTAATACAGGTTTGTTTGTAGGATATGTTAGGGAAACCCTTCCAGTTAAGGCCTTGGCTCTGGCCAAGCCTTGGTCCTACCTGGTTGGGAAACATGCCAACAACAGACCCAGAGGTTTCTGCTAAATCAGTCTTTTCTTATCCTGGAGTTACGCCACTTTCTTCTCGCCATCCCTGACCATAACAGTGACAGTACCTCACTCTTTTTCTTTCCGTATCAGAAACTGCAGGCCACACAAGATGCTTTCTACATAATTCTTTTTATTTCTCTAGTGCCATATGTGCAAGGAATACACAAAGTTATTTTGCAAACTACTATCCTCTCTATTTTCCTTGAAGATGGAAAAAAACCCCAAAATATAAGAGGAGAAAGCAGGTATACAGTGAAGCACAAAATCAGAAATGAATTATGTACTTTTTATACTCAGTGCTTCCAGTGCAGGGACAAATTCAAACACGCCTCCAAGAGAGGCAAGATTGTAAGGTTAAGCAGAGAAAAAGTCAATATTGTACCCAAATATTGATACACACATAGCGACTCACAGCTTTCCAGAACCTGCAAGACTTTGGTTGGGGGTCAGGCTTCAGAGACATTTATTGTCTCAGGGTGAGGGCACCAGGGATATGGGCACTGGAGCACATCTGTCTTGATAGCATTTTATTAGTCTTGAAATAAAACCAACAAAAAGTGCCTAATTTTGTCACAGAAATGTGACTCACTCTATTTAAAATTACAAGTTTTCTTGCTAAATAGCCAAATTTCAAAGGGATGGAGGGTAAAGAAGGAGAACAAAGTGAAGCGTGACTTGTCTACCACAGTTTTGAGAAATTATCAGTGTTTTAACAACTTACATAAGTCGTTAAAAAGTGCTTAGCACTTACATACCTGTTTGAGACATAAGAAAATGAAACACTGACAACCTAAAATTATAACACAGCACTCCTTTCAGCTATTTAAAAATGCTTTGCTAAGTCAATCTGGCCTCAAAATATTCAGGTATGCGAAATTATATTTGCCTATATATATATATATATATATATACGTCAGTTGATAAATAAAGGAATGTAAATAAACTTTGAAGTTGCCAAAGGAGAAATTTTGGTAAAATTAGGTTTGAAACCCTTCATTTTTGAAGCAGCCTATGGCACTGGCTTCAGGGTAATTGGCTGGGTGTTAATCACCACTGCAGAGCAGTGTCTTGCAGTGTTCTTGAGACAAAGAACCGACAGTTCCATAAGCAATCTGTCCTTCTCATGGCAATCAGCACCTTCCCCTCTGCACCCAGGGGCCATGTCAGGACTGGGATATGAAAAAGCACATTTATTTCTGCCAAGTGCTCCCTTGCAAAATCACTGAGATGACATCCAGCAGTCATCTGGCCATTACCACGTCAAATTTCTCACAGAAGAGGAGCGAGTTGCTTCAAACAAACGGCTGCACCAGGGAGGAGGTTCCAGCCTTTTTTTATCTCTCCTGGTGTATCCACACCTGACACCTCAGGCAGCTGGCAGGGTTTCACCGCACACCTCCTGAGCCTCCCAGGAGGGAAGGATAGCACTGCCGGCAGCTTGCTCCTGACAAAATCACGTTGAGTGGGAAGATCAGGTGGCTTTAAAGCCAAAATGCTATTTTCTGGCTCATCCTCCACGTTGGAATAGCATTTTGACTGCACCCTGAGCTCTTTTCTGAGGCAGGAAACATCTCCCTAGGGAGAAAGCATGCATCAAACAGAGCTAATAATCATGTTTTTACTGTCTCGGGGGCAATTTCATGGATGGGGAGAGCTTAGTTTAGTAAGACCCTGGTCCCAGTAAAGCTCTTAAATTTGTGCTTAGTCCCAGCCACATGAACATTTATTTTTAATCTCAGCAACTTGTATGTAAAATTAACATACTTAAGATATTCAGTCTGTATCTCACAAAAAGAAAAATAAGTGTTCTCATTATCTTAGTCTAAATGGAACAAAATACCAAGTTTGAGTTGTTTTGTAGTGAATACCATGACAAACTGAAGTGCCTGATGCAGTCAGAAAACACAAATTCTCCAATTTCCTTGCCCAGATTCCTGTTTAGGAAATGAAATCTGCGATCCTACAAGCACTTGCACAGACTGAATGTGGGCATGCATGCACATTTGCACGTAGGTTACAGCAGGTATGTGTGCAAGTCAGGAATTTGGGCTTCTGTAAGTTTGATTTTCAGGAAAGAATATTGGGGTTTGTACTCTGTGTGAAGAGCTCAGTTTCATACAAAGAAGTACAGATCCACTTCTATGGATTTTGATGTGAAAAATGAAACTTAAATGTCTTATTAGCCAACAGACTCCTTTAGCATCATAAGTTGGCGTAGCACATTCACAGTCTTATTTTCAGAACTCTTTAAAAGTATTCTGCCAATAATGGATCATTTTTCATGCCAAGATTTTGAGTGTTGATAGGGATAATCAGTGTGATTTTTGTACATACATGTTTGCTCTTTTTGTATGCAACAGGGTCCCCATGCCCATGACTAAACAAAGTTAGAGACTTAGAGCTGTAATTTTATAGTCCTACACTGATGCTGAAACAATGCTTTCTAATCTAGGAAACCTATCCATTTTCATAAGAGATAATATATCTCTCCAAGGCTTTTTCTAATTACATTAAGCCCATTTAAACCTCTGATTACTGCAGTGAAAATGTGTGTTCTTTAATGGATCAGACAGAGCAGCTTCCAGAAGCAGATGAAGGTACTTAATTCAGTTTGCAGTTTCATTAATGCAGACTTCAAAATAATTTAGAGACATAATCAACACTGCCAATTCCCCGATGGTTTTATTAGATATGCCTTTACTTTTTTTTTGTTTTGTTTTGTTTGTTTGTTTGTTTTAATTATCTTTATTTATTGCTTGTTCAAAGGCAAAAAAAAGGGTATTTTGAAATATCATATTGCATTCTTCTAATACACAATATTTGTAATGTAAGCACATATTTGGAATCAGGAATCTCTTCTATTTGCTAAACTAGTGCCAAGTTACAGATAAAAATATGAATTCTGTCATACATCCCTGTCTTACAGTGCTTTAGGAAAATAATTGCTTGCAAGCCTCCTTCTTCTCATGTAGGTGTTCTGCCTAATTACTTGAGATCTTTTAATATTTATACCAGGTTCTTCTTAGATCTTTTATAACCCTGAAAACATCCAGCAGATATAAAGACCCTGGGACAGCTCCTGCCAGTGCTGAATCCTACAGTGAAGAGAACTTGATCCCTAAGCTGAGAGGTAGCTTCGATTTATTCCTCTAGAAAAGGCAATAACCCTGTAGTTAGTGAAGATTTCACGTTCATAAATTCCTCACAACAGC
>VYZQ01024504.1:13430-38513 GCA_013400655.1 Mystacornis crossleyi
CATTTGGACAATACTCCCAGGCACACAGTGTGACTCAGGGATGGCTCTGTGCAGGGCCAGGAGTTGGACTCGATGATCCTAGTGGGTCCCTTCCAAAACAACATATTCTATGATTCTGTGATTCTCACAGCTGCCTGAGATTAGTGGCAGTTAAGTGATCTTAAGAAACATCACTGCTGCTTTGTCTTCTGGAATAAGATGTGAAACCTCTCCTAAACACAGGCATTAAGCAGCTCCTGTTCCAAGTCCATTACAGGTATTAGCCAAGCCTGTGAATTCATGTCTTCAGAAAGCCTTCTTAAAATGACCATATGCCAAAACCTTTATCATCTTAAGGACCTTCAACTCAATACACCCTTGGTTTTCACTATAGAGACAGAGCATTTTTTTAGCATAAAAAAAAACCGGAGTCCAACCAGGCACTAGCATCCCTACTACCAATTACCGTAACGACACAACTGCAGCATTATAACAGCACAAAATTGAGCAGTTTATTTTTGAAAAGTAACTGTTAGTTGTCTTACCTCAACATATGCAGGCTGTTTTTCAAGGATTAAATCTGCAACTTTCTTAGATACCTTAAAAAGAAGAACACTCCAAGTGATACATAGCAATCTCAATCAAGTAGGCCATCCCCATACTAAAGTTCTACATGTTTGTGATTATCATTAAATTCTGCATTTTTTCAAATTTATTAATAAATATTCCACAATACATTAAAAAAATCATAAAAATGATGATCCACTTTCCTTAAAGCCAAGAGAAGAAAAACATTCCCAATTCCATCTAGGGATTAGTGGGCATTTTTAGACTACTCACTTAACTCTCTGCTTGTTGAGGTACATGCTAGAATAGCAAATAGAAATAATTTGGGACACTGCAAGTGTTTACATTCTGCTCATGCAATTGCTGGAGTACAGATTTCAGTTAACCATATAGCATGGTGTGCTGGCTTGGGCTGGGGTAGTTAATTTTCTCCAAAGTACCTGGTATGGGGCTGTTTTGGGACTTGGGCTGAAACCAGTTTTGATAACACAGTGGTGTTTCAGTTGAGCAGTGCCTGCAGAGAATCAACACCTTTTCTACTCCTCAAACCACCTCACCAGCAAGTGGGCTGGGGGTGCACAAACTGTTGAGAGGGGACATAGCTGAGATAGCTGACCCCAACTGACCCATGGGACATCCCAAACTTATGGTGTCCTGCTCAGCATATGCAGCTGGGGGGAGAAGAAGGAAGAGGAAGAACGCTTAGTGATGGCATTTGTCTTCACAAATCACTGCTATACGTGATAGAGCCCTGCTCTCCTGGAGAAGGCTGAACAGCTGCCTGCCTGTGAACAGCAGTGAATTCATTCCTTGTTTTGCTTCACTTCCTTTTGCTTTACCTATTCTTGGCTATTTCTTTTACATTATCTACCTTTATGTCAACCCATGAGCTTTTTCACTTTTACTCCTCCCATTCTTCCCCCTACCCCACTGGTGGGGAAGTGAGTGACAGGCTGAGTGATACTTCATTGCCATCTAGAGTTAAACCACAACACCTGGAGATCTAAGAAAGCCATAAGGGCACCTACCTTTCAGACAGACACTGTATTAAATTAAAACTATGTTAAAAGGAATATTCAACCTCTACACATTACACCCTTTCTTTAGAACACAGAATATGTATACTTCAAAATTTTCTCCATTGCTCTGAGTAGAATTCTAAGTAGAATGCTCCTGAAAGCTGCTCTCTGTATTGAACTTAAAAACTGGGCATTGCTACCTTAATCAATCTCTTCTGCAGAAACACAGAAGCTTAAAACGAAATCCAACACTAACAGTCATACATGCAAGCTTAAGAATAGTGTATTTAGTTTTGGTTTTCAGCAGGCACTAAAAATACTTAAGAAACAGTTTCAAACCTAACAACGAAATTATTGGTATTGCTCTATATTCTTTTGGGGGAACAATACTCCCAGAAATGAAAATAAAATAAAACTGGCTATGACAGCCAGCCCACAATGCGCTACTGTCAAAGAGAAACAGAGGCTTTTCTAAACTTGACTGCTTAGTCAAACAAAGCATGAAGATGAGCTCTTCAATCAGCATTCCTGTAACAAACTTATATTAGCTCCACCAGCTCAATTCCCATCCACTGGAAGAGCACTTGCACATAAATGGTCTTCAAAGTATTCTGATGTCATCAGGGGGCAATGTGGACAAGAGGCATATACCCAGCTATGCTTTTCTCCTTCCATATCAAAAGCAGGCCAGAACCACAAAGCAATTTTAAGACTTTTCAGTTGTTCTTAACCTCGTAGTTGTTCTATAACTAATAAAGCTCTCCTCTGCAGTACAGCAAAAGAACCACTCCAGAGTGAGGTGGGGTCAGGACAGGATATTATCAGGCCAAATGCTACACAAACCTACATGACCTTGGGGCTCTTAAGAAATTCTGTTCACTCCAGCGTCTGTGCACTGTGAAATTTTCACCTTTTTTTCAACATATTTTTCATTCTAGTCCTGTACCTGTAAAATCTTTAGGACATAGATATACCTGCTAGTTATTCAATGCTCTAGTACAAACCTAACAGTTTAATTCTTCACTGTTAAGCAATGTTCAAGCAGTACACATGAATAAAAGATACATTTCATTTTCAGTTTTTATACTCCTTTTGTTTTGCAAGTCCTGTTACCCTTAACTAATAACAACCTCAACACTGTCAAGCACCTGTCACAGGTACTTTTTTTTCTGTCCCGGAACTTACTGATGTTACTTTTCTTTCTGAGCTTCCAAGCTACTCTCTCAGATATTTTTTCAGATGAGTGATATTATCCCCAGTTACTTCAATCACTTCCAAACTGTAACACCCCTTTTGGCATCTTCCATACAATTGTGCTGTGCTAAGGCTTGGAATCCTTAATTGCAGCTGCTAGCACTGAATGTGACCTTGGTTATCAACGCGTGCCAACAATGTTTGCCGAAGGGACAAACAATTTTCTCTTTCCTAATCACCTCTGCAAAAAATATTTCATCTCCTGAAGAAAAAAACAATATAGCTAAGGATATTAGACCACTAGTTAAAATGAAGTTTAGCAGACATACACCTAAAAAGCCTTTGTAATTCAAAATGTCTGTACCAAGACAATTACAAATTCAAGTTGTCATCATACATACATTAAAAAATGTTTGAGCAAGTTGGGATCCTTCCAGTGGAATGGTAAATTAATGAGGAAACTACAGAAAATAAGTCTACAGTGACCCTGAAAACAAAGACATGACCAAGACCAGCTGTGGAAAAGCAGATGGTAACAGTCAGTGAGAAGTGGAAGACCAGAGCTCTAGTACCTGTAATTCACACTCATGAAAGTGCTTTGCATTAGAGAAATTTAGAAGTTGCTGTTATCTCCAAACTAGTATTGTAAATTCCTATGCCAGCTGTAGATACAGACACTGAAGTGAAAAAGGCATTATTTCATTTTTTGAAAAAACAGAGGTATTGTATGATATGTCAATAGGCTTCTTGAATCCTCTATCTAATAATCTATTCACCATTAAAATATTTTTTGGATTCAAATAACAACATACAACATTCTGCAGTTTTGTCTTCCAAGAAACACACTAACGTCCTTTATGGCAGACTACTCTAAATGACCCATCACAAGATAAATGGGTAACAACTGAGACAGAAGAGAATATGCAACAGTCTCTCACACTCTACCTGAAAATATGACATAAGGACATGAAATACAGCATATAAGAAATTTTAGCACCTTGGCACATGCCCAAGGAGGAACTAATTCCTTCCTATATGAGAAACACATTTTGACGAGATTAAGAAAGAAACAAGCAAGGACCAATCCTGACTGGGGGGGACGGTGAGGGAAGAACCAGGCACAGGCTTCTGGTTCTTTTTGTCAAAAGTTTAGGCTTTGAGAGTTTTCACCTGTTTGTATTCTAAAAGGAAGACACATCCGGTCACATTTACTGGAAACCTTGTGCTCAGTTCTCTCCCCTATTATTCATTAGCTGCATGCACTTTCCAGTTCAAATGTTTGCAGCCATGCCGTGAAACTACTCCCCCAGCTGCAGCCAGTTCCCATTCTGCAAGCAAAAACAGCCATGACATTGATAATACATATTAGGATTATGTAGCGTCTCTCAGTGAAGTTGTCTCAGTCTTGAAAGCACTTCCTTGCAAAACAAGGTCACCAGCTGATGTCCCCTTACACTTAAAAAAACAACACTAACACCACACAAACAAACACACAAAAAACCAACTACCTCTCACTTCCAACTTCTTTCCTTATAAATCTTGGTGAGAAACACAGAATATTCATTTCCTCAATTTCTCACTAATCTTCCACAAAACTTCATAGGTATATTATGGGGAAAGCAGTCTAAGGCAGAAGGCACTTGCTTTCTATGTATTGTTAACAATGCAACATTCTCCTATACATTTCATTTATTTAAAGACATGAATTAGGATTATGACGTCTATTTTACTTGCAGATACTCTCCAAATGCTACAGTTAATAGATTTGTTTCCTGTACCATGTTATTCATCTCAAAAGAGCAATGGAACAACAATTAATACATGAATAGAAAATTAAAAACTCTGCAACATAACAAGCACCTTTCAAAAACTGCAAATCCAATTTCTCCTCATTCCTCATAGTTACTACTCGCTACATTTAATTTGGTTTATTACATAATAGCTATGTACCAGTATTCACTAAAAAACCCTTGTGAACAATTAACATATGGGCAAATTAAATTTAAGAGAAAATAGCATCTTCAAGGAGAGAGTTTTTAAAACATTTTGTCTTACATTGCCAGAAATCCCTCAAAGAGATACTTTGAGATTCAGCACCATGTTGAACGCTACAAGATAAACACTCAAAAAGTCAAGTTTCTAAAGAAATAGTTAGCACATTCGCTCCTTGTTAAAATACTTAACACTAAAATTTACTTCCATGATTTCATATGATTCTATGATTCAGAGATGATTTTCCACTATAAAGGCAACAACATAATATTAAAAAAAAAATAGTATCTAATGTGTTTAAGACATCAAAACTTTTTCAGTAACACTTCTTGCTAGACTCATAGACAAGATAACAAATTTTGTGAGGATGCAGAGGAAAAAACTTTACTTACAGCAGCTTGCTGTTGTTTCAGTTTGTCTCTGTACTCTTCCAGTTCTTGAAGACTAAGTACTGGAGGAAGTCTCTGCATTTAAACAATAAATTAAAAACAATGAGAAATTAAAGAATGTTAGCTCACACATAGTATTAGCTAGGCAATCAGTTTCACTAAAGAAACATTCTTATGGCTTCTGCAATCTAATTTGAAGAATTAATCCATTTTCTCAAATGATGGATCGGGAATAAATTAGTGTTAAGATATACAACATATGATCATAATTACCTCATTTAATAAGGTAATTGCCTCAAAGTTACTTTATTTTATGCCATATTTGTATACACACAACCACCCAATCACAGAAATTATCTCAGTTTGCTAAAAAAACACACAAAATATAGAAAATTTCATGTATTAAATGTAAAAAATACAATATTTTTCCTCAGCTATCTTGACTCTTTCACTATAGTTTAAATTATGAAATGCCTGTTAGCACATCTGTTATTAATTCTACCACATTAAAAGAAGAGACTATGTACTATATATATATACACCAATACTCCATGCTAGAAACTCAATACAACCGCAAGATGATGTAGGAGAATGCAGTGTTGTATTAATGCAAGATCTAAGAAACAAAAAATAGCTCACTGAAACAAGCATACTTTTGGTCTTCATTTTTTGTTATGCTACCATTTTTTCTTTTAAGATGACAGCTTACCTCTAACTCATACTTCACAATATCAAAGGAGTCACTGGAAAAGTAAACTTCTTCAATGCTGTTAATTATTTCCTGTTGTGCCTGAGGATCAGTTGGTTCTTCATGCAGTTCTCTGAGCTCCTCCTGCACAAAACAAAAAAGAATTTCCATAAAGTAATAATATATCCTAGCAAGAACAACATTTTAACAAAACAAACATCTTTCAAAAGCCACTTCCAACATTAGCACACGAATGGCAAAAAAACAGACAGATCAGTGCACTGTGGCTTGTACGTCCTATTACGGAGAGCAAGACATTTAAAACTTTACAAAAAACATCACTTCTTCATTGATACATTTATGGCACCAAGTGCATGTTGAGTCCATAGTTCTTTCCTCCTTAACTTTAGAAATTCTCATAATAAACTAAAAATAAACTGGCAGACTATTTCTCCAGAAGGAGAAAAAAATTGCAAAACATAAAACTAATAAAACCTGAACTTTTAGAAACAGAAGAACCCTCTTTGTAAATGACAGGTAGACAGTGTTACTACAAATGCTTAACTTTTCAGCTCAGCCCTCATAATTCACTGAGGTAAAAGTCATGCCATTAAACACTTGAATTTCTACAGGTAAAACCAGAGCAGATCTGCCTTCTTTGAACAAGATTAACTGCTCTCAGATTTTACCACAGTGGTCTAAGCAGGGATGTGCTGTCAGCTTTCTGAAAGCTAATATTGAGGAAATAAGCATCCCCATCCTTGCTGCCACGATCTCTTCTGGACGATCTCCCCGACAACCCAGATGCTTCCAGTGGTTGAAGTAAATCAAGGACTCAGCCTGAACCTCCTCTTCCCCTGCTGCACTGGACATTGCAACTAATACTAGCCCTCCCCTGGATGTTGTTCCCTCAAAAAGAATGAAAAATCCTTTATCGAAGACTCAAAAGGGAGACGTGTTAGAATATTCTTTCATCAAAAATAAAGATTACATGTATCAAATTGCTTGATCATGAAATTAAACCGTGGTGAAGCAATCCAGCAGATTGAAGAGTCCCATGATGACCCTGAGCCTCCCGACAGTGCTCGTTTGTTACAGTGGGGCAAGGCGCTGGTATTTTCATCACAAAGAGCTCAAGGGTTTATTTCCCCAGCTAGTGGTATCCGATTTTAGATTAAATGATTGAACAACCACTGACTTGCTTATTTTGCACGTCAGCTGAGGTAAGGTCAATGTGTACGTGTTCCGAGGCCAAGTGACACTTATAATGCACAGCAAGGGGCTGTTTCCTTACGCAGTTAGACAGCCAAGGGGTCACAAGAGGACGGTTTGGAAGAGCATCAGAGGAGCCGCTGCCCCTCTGAAATACCTCTCACAAGAAAAAAAAAGAGGGGGCAAAAAAGGAAAAAAAAAAAGATAAAGGTGGGGCGGTGGGGAAATAAAAAGGAACGGCTCTGATACAGAGGAAAACGGGTTTCAAGCGTATTTAGCGTCCCCGAGCGCCCAGAAGCGAGGCAGAAGGAAGGCCCCAGGCGCTGCCGCCGGTGGTGCTCGGGCGCCCCCCGCTGGGCCGCGGGCCAGGCCGCAGCCGGGAGGCTCCGAGCCGCGATGGGGCAGCAGGGAACGGGAGAAAAACCATCGAGGAGGCAGCCGGGAAACGGAGAAAAGCCCTCAAGCAGCCACCTTGTCCCACCCCGTGAGGTTCCACGTGCCCCCGACCTCCGTCTGAAACGCCTGATGCAGTCACTGCCACTAGCGCAGGTGAGCGCAGCAACCCACCCCCTGCCAGAGGAAGGGCATGGACTGCACCGACAGACCGAGAGAAACAAGGAAGTAAGTTATATATCTGTATAACTATATATATATAACAAAAATTTTAAAAATATCAAAGGAAACTGATGCCGTTCTTTAGACAAACTCTTCAAAGGCGCGTTTGGATGTGGCCCCTCTCTCAAGCGAGCACACGTCCCCAGCACCAGAGCCTCAACAGGGCCCTGCTGAGACAGCTCCGTACCACTGGCGACAGAAGGTGACAACACAAGTTTGCCAGAAGCTGGCCGGGAAGAGCCTGCAGCTCCACACCGGGACCAAAGAGACAGACAGGACTCCAGGCAGGCAGGACTGTCCCCTCAGCTCCAGCCACTCAGTTCACCAGCAGTGACACCTTTCCACCTCACATTTCAGTGTGATCATGAGGAATAGAGGAGGGATGAGAGCAAAAAGATTTTTGGAAAATAGTCCCTTTAGAGTCTGTTTCAATTTTTCAATCTACGGTTTTGCAGTTTCCATTGCATGAGGGTGCATGGATTGGCAGAGGATGCACACACTCAGATTCAATGGCATACGGCTCTTTCATTAATTTAATTTGAAAGGCAATTAAGCTATTAACTAACCCTATGCATTCCTGTCCTTTAAAACAGAAAATAATTATTTCCCTCTGGACTGCTTAACAAATGGTCACTTTATACTGTACATCACTCTGTAAATCAGCTTCACATCTTACAGTACATTGAGTTTTAGCTATATGAAACCAAAATTAAAAATTATCCAAGGCAGGCACCAGGGTCCACTGATCCATTGCAAATGGAATAACTGTATTTATCATCTGTTATTTGCCTACAAGTTCCTGTATGGCTGTTTCCTAAAAGAAAAAAAAGACGAAAAATTAACCAAAGAAGAAATGCTTAGGATCATTTGAAATTCTGGAGTACTGATATCTTGTCATATTGGTGAAATAATATCTCAATGTCATAGGTCAGTGGTGATTTACATCTGCTAAAGATGCATTAAGAAAGCCATTATGGACACATAGTCTGGATTTGATACCGAAGTGACTAGGAAAACTGACAAGAAACCGTTTTATCCTGTCTCATTTCAGTGTTTCTTGACAAAACACTACCCAGGAAAATATTAATTAAATGACAAGGTTTATCTCTACCTTGTTCATTTTTTCTAGAAAAGCGGTCTAGTTAGAACAACCCTCCAGGATAAACTTTAGCTCCCACATAAATTACATTATCTGACACCAGACTTTTTGCCATGATAACCTGCAGCTTTCAGCACATCACGCTCCAGTAGCTTCAAGTAACCAACATAGTGAAGGCCAATTTATTCACCCACCCTAGCTAAAGTTTATTTGCTGATATTCCATTTTCCTCATCCTTTGAATTAGATATATAAAAACAATTTTACTATACAGAAATAAGCCCATAGTTTCAAGGGTCTTGGCAAAAGGCCGGTTTAGCTCTGTGGAGTTTGTACTCACACACTTTGTAGAAGGAGAGAGAGAAGCTCTATTAAATCCCTCAAGGTATTTTTCCACCTCAAAACCTTTCTAGCTGTTGCCATATAAGTACCTTCCTTAAAAAAAAAGTCAGCATTAAAACACATTTTACATTTTATGTTAATTCAGCAATTCCAAGTGCTATTCTGAATAGAAAAACCTGTTAAAAAAATGCAACAGAGGGAATCTCAGATAATAACCTTGCAGAGAACTTTGCCATTGCTAAACTGAATCAATTAGATACACAGGAGGTCAGGAAGAGCATCATATTCGCAAGGTGGCCCCCACAGTACTCACTTCAATCCACCTGTCCAGGTTAATTTACATGTTCCACAGTAGGAGCTCTCCAAGCAATAATGGGCCAACATAACCTTCTAAGATACTTTTTCACAGGCTACTCATTTTTCCAAAGTTTTATTCAAAAAGAGGCTTCACCTCCCACCTAAAACTTGTGTCACTTGTGGTACCAGTTGTACTTTTTTTCCCCAGTACTTTGGGATCCTACTTCCATGGAAACACACTTTATCCTGTCAGGTTACCATTAGTGCAACCCTCAGCAGCAGGTCTTTCTCCACCTAATGTCACCTAAACAGATCAGTGAAAGACAGCTTCTGGGAAGGAAGAGAAAGAAAGAAAAAGAAGTCTGACAGTTTTGCATACTCGAAGAAGCCATTGCTAAATAAAACACAGTGCTTGCATCCACACACTTCTGGCATAATTTTGTCTTTCTGTTCTATGGAAATAGGAGTTTACAGTCTAGAAGCCTGTGGCAATTCCTTGAAATATATTTCAGAAGAGTCATCTCATTGCAGATGCACCTGAAATGCAGTTCAGCAAGTTTTAGACGTCTACCCAGCTATTTCCCAGCGCATCACACTCCCACTCTCCTTGTATGCTATGTTGCCTGTAGCAGCAAAACCAATATTGCTCTGTTGAACAAAATATTACTGGTAAGGAGTAGAAGCAAACACCTTCTGCATTCCAGTCACTATCACTTAAAAGACTGGAAAGTGAAGACATTGACAAAAGTTAACTGATACTTCTCAGAGAAAAAAAAAATCTAAACAGTTTCTAATCTAGTTAAAAGCTGACATTCAGCAACAGCCTATGCACTTCTATCCAGGGATTACCAGGGGCCAACACTCATGTGCTGTACTCATTTGGACACAGCCTCCCTCTTTGTCATGAGACAAAAACACACCAAAGAATATGCTGCTGATTTACATCCCTCCATTCTGAACATGGAAAACACCTGTGTTAAAAGCTAATCCTAAACAGCAGGATGAGGGCCACACTCAACAGATTCAATCAGCAGGCATACTGCAACATTGTATCACTGTGAAATAAAATAAGTATTAAAGCATTTATATATGTATCTGTATCCACACATACAAACACAATCTTTTCATTTTATCTATATACAAAGATACAGATTTTATTTGTTTTATAATCACAGAATACACTGAGTTTGAAGGGACCCACAAGGATCACCAAGTCTAACTCCCGGCCCTGCACAGGACCATCCTCAAAAGTCACATATGTGCCTGAGAGCACTGTCCAAATGCTTCTTGAACTCTGTCAGGCTTGGCGCTGTGACCTTTTCTCTGGGGAATTGTTCCAGTGCTCAACCACCCTTGGGTGAAGAACCTTTCTCTAGTTTCTAACCTAAGGTATATATTACATTATTATGTAGTATACTGTATTATATTAGAATATATTTCATGTGACAAGAGACACATCCTTTCTATAACTATATATGTTTTATATAACAACATATCTCTATGTATTTTAGATAACTATTAATGTATATAATATCATATAATATAACGTACAACTATGCCATAAACTTACTTTGCTTTTCCTCCCTGCCCCTCCCTCCCCCTTCCCCAGCTAGGGAAGGCAGTACCACAGAGAAGTTTGCGGTATTCCCTATCTTTGATACAAAATGCCCAGAACCTCCTTTTGATCTTTCCTTCTTCACTATGTATAGAGAGTACTGATTAAAAAACCCTCACTCTACCAAAACAAACATTATACTTTGAAAACAACTCTCCTGATAGAGAGAACAAAGCTTATCCATAGAACACATCTCAGCCACACTACCACTTAATGCACTCATGAAAAACACTCAGCTACTGCTGGGGAAACAGAAACCCACACAAACTAACAAAGCCACACTCCTATATCTATAGGAAAAGCATTTAAAAAAAATTAAATTGCAGTGTTATTTACCATGATAAGCTACAAAGTCAAATAATATCTGTATATTGCACATAGGCTGATTATCATCAAAATAAACATAACCTAATTCAAAGTCAACTCACCATTAACCCAACACACTTGAATTCAAGCATGCAAAATACCTACCTCAGCCTTTGTAAGAGAATCTGCTAAACAAAACTGTTATCAGCTTGGGAAACAACAATAACAGAATGGTTCAAAAAGAATTACAGTTTCCCTGGGTGATCAGGGTATGCCAATGAAGTAAGGTATCTCAGAGCTCCATCCAAGCTGGCCTTGAACACTGCCATGCATGTGGCATTAACAACTTCTCTGGGGAACCTGTTATATCCAGCATTGCAGTTCAGACTTGGCTTCTCTACAGATTTTATCACAGACTCAAACTATTATAGACATACTGTCTTCTGAGATACCTCCGTATGTGAGTGAGTGGCTGCATGAGTCTGTATTAACAACAAATAAAACAAGTTTGCTGGTGATCTGCCTTCATAGGATGGAAGCAAATGGAAATTTTTCAAAATAATTGCAGAACTTACTGGAGTACCAGTTATCATGAGTGAATACACTCAGGTACTCCCTAAAACGTCCAAACGCCAAACAATTTCACTGCCTAAAAATAAATACAGTCATTGCTTCAACACACTGGCCAGTCAGGAAACAGTCAGCAAATCAATGACTTTCAGATATCAAGACCCAAAAGAATTTTGCTGGTTTTGCCCTCAGGGGATGCAATGTCAGCATATTCTTCTTCCTGCCCTCCATATTTCCCATTTGACCTCCAAACTAGTGTGATAGTCCCTCATCTCAAAAACCATGGGTTTGTACCTAGGGTTAGCACTGGCTAACCAATGGCTTGTGCTTTTACCAGTAATTCATACTGGCCCTAATTCATGCTGACCCTGCAGCCTTCCATTCTATATACTTCTGTATAGCTTTAACGCAGCTTTTGAAGCTTTCAGTAACATTTGCCCTAAATCAATCTGGAGATACCGACCGGAATGTGGAAGTGTGACGATGGAAGCGCAGCATCATAACCATTCTGTCATCAAAACAGCTTGAGATTTTCATGATTCAAGAGATAAATAAAAACAGCTATTGATACACAGTGTAGACTTACCAAACATATAACATCAAACCATTACAGAATGGAAATCGAGACAAGATACTCTACATCTCCTTTTACCTGGAGAGCCAACTTGGCAAAAAGACAGTTTGAAACTGGTTGCTCAGGGAGTGGCAGGAATCTACAGTTCTGAAATCTAAGCCATAGAGATGTGACAGTTTTATCAACATTGCTGCAACTGAATACTTTTGCTCTTTGATATCAATATCCTGGCCACTGTTTAACAAAGTATAATGTACCAATTCAGAGATTCTTACTTGATTTTTTAAATATACAGCAATGCTAATTTTCTGATCTGTCTCAGCACAAGCAACATATTGCACAGTACTTATATAGAGCCAAAGAAACACAAGGGGTCTTTTGGTTTGATTTTTAACTATTGTAAAATATGTCATCTAAATTCAAGTCAGTAATTTAAATACCTTATTGGTTTAAGGCAAAGTCTAAATTTGCAGCAAATAATAGACAACAGCCACAGAAGTCTTGTGAATCCTCCACTCAGATCAACAGGGTATAAGAAACAGTCAAATATTGTGACAATTGTTCCCTCACACACAGATTATTCAGCATGATTTGTGAGATGACAGTGAGCTGGCTTCATTTACATAGTAAGATTCAAACAAATGTCAAAACCTATTGCTATTATAAAGACATAACTTCTAAATAGAACATGGCAGTTAATTATATATGCTGAGGATTAAAACTATGAAATTACAAAATATACTTACAGCACCAAAACCATGAAGAAACTATATGTTAGGACTAGAACTACACAGGCTGCCCTGTGTAGTTCTACAGGCTGCCCTGTGTAGTTATACAGCATCTACTTCCCAAAGTAAAACTAAAAAAAAGGCATTTTTCTTTTTCCTTCTTTTTTTTAATTCATGCCAGGAAGAAGCCGAAATAATATTAAGATCAGTATCCATTAACAACTGAAAGGTTTCAAGAAAGAAATTTTCATGCAAGTTCATTTGGAGTTGGTGAACCGATTTGTCTCATAGCTCTTAATTCTTTCATAAAAATACCCAAAATGATTTTCAGCAAGAAATAAAACTCTGAAAAAAGAACAACAGCAAACCTGGTGTTGAGGGGGAAAAAAAAGACACAGCTAAGTGGCATTTAATTATAAAATGAAAAACTAAAAACAAAGAGAGTGGGAGGGAAGGGATGGTGTATCATACCTTAGTAGGAATCCGAAAGCTTTCAATAGGACTGAGGTCATTAACACTCTCCTGAGGACTTCTTAGACCCTTTAAAAGAATTTTAATAATCAGTTATGTTTGATTCCTTTATGTATCTTGCAGTCAAGTCTTACCTGAGGCTGAATAGATATCTACAGGTCCCTTAAAACTCTGACATATAGCTGGAAGGCTAAGACCTCATTCTAGAAACATTTGAGCAAGACCATTGGTATATAAATTATGCTCCTCAAACATTTAAGCATTTCCAGTTTTATGCTGCACTATGTACCTTTTCAGTACAATTCACTAATATTTTCTTTATAAAACTCACTCACATCCTCCTGTCAATGTCCAGAGGTCATCCTAAATTTTAGAACCAGCATGTGTCCAAAAACCACAGCCTACTTTGTTACACTAACTTAATGGTTTAATGGAATCAAATAAATTAATTCAAGTTAGATGCCACCTACTCTGTAGCAATATTATTTTTGCTTGGTGGCATATTTTTGTACTTACCATATTCCACTACTAGGACTGGCTTTCCCTATGCGTAACTGAACTGAAAAGGTTGCATAATCCACATTAGATGCTTTATATAATTATTACTCCTTAAAACACATACAGCCACACAAATAGCATGTATGTTTGTTGAATATTAAACATATTCACAATTTTCATAGAAAGGTTTGGGTTAGAAGGAATCTAGAGATCATCTAGTTCCAAGCCATGGGCAGGGACACCTTCCCACTAAATCAGGTTGCCCAGGGCTCCACCCAACCTGGCCTTGAACACTTCCAGGGATGGGGCATCCACAACTTCTCTTGACAACCTGAAACAGCATCTCGCCATTTCATGAAGCAATACCACAGAAGATCCTGCTTAGCGTATTTTCTGCCAGCTCCCTGGCCAGAAATGAATCTACACGTTCAAGTTTCACGTGTGGTTCTGACTCTAGCTTCCCTTGAGACTTCAGGGTGTTCCTGTGAGTCACAAGTTTCAGGCAGACTTCCCTCCTGCTCTTGTGATTGATGTTAATAGTATTTTTTCCAAGACCCTTTCCAACCCTGGGTACCTGTATTTCTAAAAGAACCTAAGCAAGTACTATGTTAGTTTATGGTGAGAAAGTTTGGATTTCTTCTTTGAAACTGACAAAGAGCTGTACATCAGTTTGGTGGTAACTACTTCATTTTACAATTGTTTCATGTTCCTAAGATGCAAAACCTCTCCATTTTGGTTTTGATTCTCAGATTTTTTTGCACATCATTTCAAAACATCCTCCCTTTGCAATTGCCACCGTCAAACGTGACTCACCTCTACGCATCAGAAATTCAAGGTAAGGAACAAGCAGAGCAACTGCTGCAGCTTCTCATACTTCACACAAAATCTTCCCCAAGTCCTCTCAAAAATATGCAGTTCTAGTGGCTTATCTCCAGAAGAAATAAAAGGTTTCACTTATCAAATGGTAAATGGAATCTAATCCTTCCCAAGGCCTGAAAATTGCCTAAGTTGTATCATTTGCAGACAACATCATCTCCACATTAGGCAGGCTTCCCAGCACTCCTCTTAGTCAAGCTGAAAATGAATCATGTACCCCTCTACTGAAGCGGAACAGAACATTATTTTGGCAATTCCACTTCCATGCTAGTGTTCATTTTTAAGCCCTGCTTCCTGCATAAGCATCACAACTCTGAGGCCACAGTTTTAGAATAAAAAAAGTTTCTGACTTTCCCATGATTTTCTATAACTATCTAGAATATCTGGTGCAGTGTGTGACACAAGTGATTTTTTAAGTTCTCCAGTTAGACACACAGATAAACAGGCCTCTTTTCAGAGGTATTTTGTATATGCAAATGACTGGAATATTCTGCTGATATACTTCCTTAAAAAGACTCTCAACTTTAGAAACACTGGTCCAAATGTAGGCTTAGATCTACCTAATCGTGCAGACAACTGGTACAAGTGGCACACAGCAGCGGGCTGACAGACACACACGGAGTGCTCTGGCACACACTCACTATGTGCCCACCCAAATATGTCCCTGCCACCTCCGCAGCCTCGCCTCCCTTTGGACCAAAAGCATTTGCTGCCAGACAAAGCCATGTTCCAGAACCACAGCCCAGCGCTCAAAATTGTATGTCAAAAAAGCAAACTGACACAGGCCGGCCCTGTCACCTTCAACAACGATTTCTCTGTTGTGACACGAGCTACGCGGTGGCACCTGCGCACACTTCCATTTCTCGGCGTAAAGAGAAAAACAGGGTGGATGCGTGTGCAGCAAGAGCTCACACGCCCCAAGCCTTCCCTCCCCGGGCAGGGCGGAGGGCGATGCCCACGCACCGGCGGCTCTCCGGAATGCCCGGGCACGACGGCCCCGAGGAGAGCCCGGGACCCCGCCGCTGCCCCCGAGAAGAGCCGCTCACCTGGCGGGTCATCAGCGACTTGATCTTCTGCATGATGGCCCCGCCACCGCCCCGACTGCGCTCAGCGGCCGTGCGAGGTGCCGGGGCACGGCGGAGCCATGTTGGGCGCCACCTGACCGCGCCCGCCCGCGGCTCCCTGGGAGCGGTAGTTCCGGCCGCCCGACCCGACTACAAGCCCCGGCAGCGCGGCCGGGAGGGCGCCGGGCGGGGCGGGCCCTGGCAATGCGGGGCCGCTGCTCGCGGAGGGGAGAGGGGACGCGGATGGGGTGTCGGAACCTTGGGGTTCGCTGTGCAGATGTCGAAAGCGGTTGCCCGAGAAGATAAAACGTGGCTCTGTCTATGGAGACAAGCTGGAGCATACACGTAGACAAGGAGCATTTCCCGGTTGTCCCGGCTTATTACGGGCGTTACGCACAAAGCGCGTCTGGCCTGATCACGGGTGATGGATGTAGTTTTGCGTCGCCGAAACAGGCTAGTGTCATTCTATTTAGTTATATAGATAGCAACTTAAAAAAAAAAAAAAACCAAACCAAACAAACTCCACACCACAACCCACCAGATAGCTTTTTTTAATCCACTTTATATCAGCTCAAGGAAAGAAAGAATTGATCCTACAGTCTTTGCTTAAGTGGAGACAGCATTCGACAATAAGACTACCGGCACATCCACTGCGGCATGCTTGTACCTGTAGAAAAAGGGGTTTTTTTTTTTCCTTCTAGAGTGCACGTAGGTCAGCTCAGAGTGTTTCCTGATCCTGCTGTTCCTCCGCGCCCCAGCTGCCGGTGTGTTGTTGCAGGGTAGGGCAGGTAAGAGCAGGTGTCTTTGAAACGACTCACTGACAAAGGCAGGGTCAGGGCCGACGGTCACTCCCTGCTTTCTTCAGCAGGAGCTGATTACTTGTGGCTACCTTTGGGAATATCGTATAATTCTTTTGTGGAAAACCTCTAACAAGTTTAGCACATAACAAGGTTATTTCTCATTAATAAAAAAATTAAAATTTGTAGAATGCTAGTGCTGCAGATAGTGTTGCTTTAATGTATTCGCTTCTATTCAAAAGGAGGGAGGTTTGATTTGTATTGAGTCTAAATGCCATTTAACAGCTAGCACAAGCTACAGTTCTACAGAAACAAAGTACCCATTTTTCACATGTACTGCATTTGTGTGAGTTTGTGTAAAAACTTGCAGTATATTGATGACATCAAGAATATATTCAAATGCTGGAAGTGACAGGACACAATTGAAAAACATAACTGTGCTAATCTGTTCCTTTTTCAATTATTATTTTCTTTGCCCACATGGGGCATTTAAAGTGCCAACACAGAATTATTCCAATGTGAAAGGTCCCATTATTTCAGTTAGAACTTAGTTAGAACCTATGACCAATATTTTCTTACATGGTGAAATCAAGTAGATAATAATTTCTAACCTAGGTTTTATAAAAGGTTGCAATTTGATATATCTAGCCTACAGTTAAGTGGATGAAGGAGGTTATAAACAACATTCAGGTGGGCAGAACAATGGAGCCAGAATGCTTTTGGGAATACGTGAAATACCCTCTTCATCTCCTGACATATGTCGGGTGGTGATATTATGTCTGGTGGGACCACTGTACTTCTGCTTTATTAACCTGAATTAAACCTTGTGTTTCTTATATTGGACCTGGAAGCATCTGGATGCTTTTACCTCTCTTTAACTAAAGTAAAAATTGAGTGTTCAGCCCTTCTGATGGGGGCTTAGCACCTTGCTGGACCCCTGCTCCTAGCACACAATGATGGGGAGGCAATTCCTTGCTACCAGTCCCTCCTGCACAAAGCAGGATACAAGTCTAGCCTAATATTTGTTAATCCATAATAGTCTGCCTAAGTGCTGTTTAGTGAAAAATATTGTGTGGTTTTCTATGGATAAACCATCTCTGTCACCGCTAATATTTGCTGTTGCAAACTATTACAGCACAACTCTGGGAAGGTTTGTCCAGTTTGCTGCTGATTTGTATGGTGAGTGACAGCTTTGGACAAAATCCAAACCTTACATTAATATTAATTTAAACTGATGTAAGTTAATGGAAAGAGAAGAAACAATAATCAGTGGTTAACAATTGTAGTAAGCTGACCACTCTAGCCATAGGATTGTCATTTCAAAGATGTCTCAGAGGCACTTGACATCACAAGTTGTTTAGAGAAAGGGAGTTAATTCTTTGCTGAATTATAGTTATGTTAAGGAAAATAATACAGAAAAGTTATGGGCCTGAAAGTGTCAGGAAAAAATTTAGTAAGTCTCTTTAATAGCTGTTTAATGTTTTTTGTAACAGAAAATGAGAGGCTGTCGTTAGAAAAGATCTGAAAAAAATATTCTGAATGCTAATTTTAGTTTGAAATAAGCAGAAGCATGTAGCATCATGGTATTTTTTAATGAAACTGTAACTAAAGGAAGTTAATAACTGTATAATCTGTTCACTTGGTGCGTTTACTTAGTTCTATTAATTAAATGTACTTTGTATTGTGTGCCCCATTTATTACATTCTGTGTCATATTTGCTGTGACTGCCGGGGAAGGGTTATGATAAAGTCAGAGGCAATGAAGATGGGTGCTCATCTAACAGGTGCTCCACTCCCTTTGTTCTTTGTATACACATATTCAAATCACATAAGGCAGGAGACAGGATAGGACCTGTTAACTCATTGCTGATTTCCCTAGCAAATAAACCAGCAGCTGCAGGTCCAAGCCCTGGCTTAGTGCTGAGAAGGTGGCATTTGTGTGGGACAGGATGCTTTCATGGAGCCCTTTAGCCAACTTCTTTTGGGACTTACAGTGCAAAATATATTTTCTACTTGTAGGTAAGATAAAGTATGAATTATATTTGATTGTCATTGTGGAAATGTAAATTGATTCTATAAGACTTATCTTTATAAATTTAAAGATATTGTATTGCCGGACATTTTATTTCAGGAAGGTAGCCTAAAAGCTTTTCATCAGATAATGGCAACTTGTTTTATGATTGAAGCTAAAGTTTTAGCAGCTGAACAAAAATGAATGTTATACAAATCGCTGTGTAAAATGTGGGCATTGATTAAATATGTATAATCTACATTTAAAACTTGGGTATTGATTAAATATATATCATTACATTTTATTGAGTAACATATACATTGTGCATTCTTTTTAACAAGTAAGGCTGGACAGGTTCTGAACCAAAGATACAGAAGCTGTTACACACTTCTTTTAAAATCTACTGAGACAGTACTGATAACATTATTTTTCACTTCTTTGTGATTAATTAATTTATATGTAATACTTAAATGTAATTGGTATTTAAACTAAATTAAGCTTTTAGTCAACTGAAGAATTTCTCGCCGTTAATAGTGCATTTGTTTGGTGTCTGGGTGCAGTTCTCATGAGTGTGCATTTGTTATCCATGCCATGGGTAAAAAATAGATGTTCTATGTACTTTGGCAGAAGTATCCTGTGATCAAATGTTAGAGAAACTTATTTCTACAAACTACTGTAATTACCCTTTTCTATATTTAATTGTTTTTGTAAATGTCAACAGAGGAAATATTTGTTATAAATGCAGTGCTTCCTCTAATCATTCATGTATAAGAACCATTTTTCTTTTATCATCTCTGTGAACCTCACAGTTCTAGCTTATTATAGAGTCACCTAGTTTCCTTGATTTTGAGCTCAATACCTTTTCAAGACTTTTGGCTTCATAATGACTGATGCTTTATATGACGATTATTGAATCTCTTCTTTAAAAATGAAAAATATTTGGTTGATAAAACAGTGACTTTGTGCTTTATCTACTTTACCACGTTATTGGATATTTTTCATTAAAATCCTACAAGAGTTATTGTCATGCAAGCAGAGTGCTTCAGGGTACATCTTTGTTCACCAGGAAGTCTTACACCCTTACCCATACATATTTTCTAGTAAGGGAAATTGCTGCTGATATTTTATATCATGATGAGAATCAGGTGCGTTGGAGACATGACACAAAGGCCACTGAAGACAGTGACCTCAGCAAATAAAATTAAGTCTTGTACAAAGCTCAGTGGAACTTCTTCTTGGGCAAAAATCCCAATCCAGGGAACAGTATGCCTGACTTTTCCGTGATATAAATGGAGGTACAGAAATTTCAGCTTCCCCGGACCATTGCACCTGGGTTGTTTGGGTTTTTTTTTTTTTTTCATAAATGAACATACTTGTAAAAAGGGGGGAAAAAAATACTGTCACTGATCTAGTAATATTCTCACCAAGTTCAGGAGACCTGAAAGGCTGTATGAACACTCTGGTGAAAAGCCATTGAGAATCCAAACTCAATTAGGCAAGGAGATGTGCATGTTAAATTCAGAGAATGCTAAAACCTCGCTAGGCAGGTTTCAGTTTATGCCATAAACTCAAAAGTTATGTCATAGTTGTTTATTTAAACTAAAACTGCAGCCCTTGTTTTATGTCAACAACAGTTCTGTTGTGCTTGCTAATACTGGTGAGATGGAAGTGAGATGGAAGCAAAGCACAGATCACTGAGCTCCAAATGGAGGTCGTTGTGGTGCAGCCCTTATGGTCATTATACAAAAACTAGGTTTTGGAATTCCATTGTGTTGGAAAAAAGTGTATTGTATTTGGAGAGCTGTAGGGATAGGCTTAAATTTTATGGAATTTGTGCCTGATAAATATGAATTTAGCTTGAAACATTGGCTTGATTTTGCTATTAACATTAATTCAAGAATTAGTCACAACAGTCTTCAGTTTAAAATAGAAATAAAAATTAGTCTAATACAAGTGAATCATACAACCTTTTAGGTTGGGGAAGACCCTTAAGAGCATCAAGTCCAGCCATAAATCTAACACTGCCAATTCCACCATTAAAGCATGTTCCTGAGCACCACATCTACACACCTTTGAAGTACCCCCAGGGAGGGTCTCCCTACCACTTCCCTAGGCATCCCATTCCAATGCCTGACAACACTTTTGGTGAAGAGGATAACCCTCTCAATAAAGAATATTCCAGACTGCAGAAGACACGATCTCTGCACAGACCAGAGTTCTTCCATCACTGCTCCTTTAAAACCCTTGCCTTTGATAGAGCACCATTATTTAATAATTTGCCCCAGTCTCAGCCTGCCTTCTCCTTTGCCCTGCCAGCCATGGAGAAGCTCCTGTGTGATGTTGGCACTCCACAAAATCACCCCAGCAAAGCCAGAGAGAGCGACAAGAACTGGAGTTATCTAAAGCCGCTCCTGAAGGGACTGAGGGGTAAATGGGGTTTCTGCCCTCACCACCTCTGGTCCTAGCTAAAAGAATTTCCTTACCTGCTGATCAAAATCTCTTTCCGAGACATTACACAGAGCGAATTTTCCCTGTGAATCGAGTGGGACAAAGTTAATTTGCAGTTTCTATTCCCACAGTTTTTAACTGCAGAGAAAGTAAGTTTTGCCGTATTCTCTTTTCTTTACTCTGTTATGCTGTTACCTTCCATTCTGGTGGTCCCAGTTATCCTGGTACTCACAAGATCTACTTAGGTTTTGGGCTAATTGTTTTCACAAACAGAACTGTGAGACATATTACTTGTTTTCCATATTTTATGATTGCACTGCTTCTGTTACTGGCATGTTGTCCAACAGCACAATCACCTATTGACAGCTAAATAAACCCAAAAATTGAGCTGCATCATGCATAAAGAATGAGTAAGTTTATGGGCAGATCTTTTAGTTACAGATCTCTCTGTGTTTGAGAAATGTTTTTGTCTTTATTTCAGTTGATCTAAAAATTGAAATGGGTGGTTATATAATTGGTGGGTTATGTGAAATAGATCTCCAGCATTAAATATTTGGTGAAGGATTCTACTGAGGAGTTACTCTCTTTCTCTCTTTTTCAAGTGTACAACAGCAGTTTAAATCTGATTTGTACTGTAAGGTTGTCAGGGAGCATATTAACGTCTGAGAAGTGTTAGAACAAGCAACAAAATATTTAATCTCCTGTTAACCAGAGTCTAGCAAGTCTCAAAGAGTTGTGCAGTGTTAGAAAATTGCAAGAACAGCCTACAAATACTGTTAAAAAGGGGTAGGGGAGCAGGCTTCAATTCGATGTGCATCACCCATTTTAGGTTTTTCATCCAGAAAGTTAAGCATGTAACCATCTCTGTCCTATATATCCTCCACTTAGCCATTCCATGTTCTTTCTAAACTCTTCCTCTTTTTTTCACCTTATTCTCCTCCTGTCTCAGCTGAACCCCAGCCAGTCCTTTGCAAATCAAAGTCCATGCACGCTGAAGTGCTTTGCCCACACCCTCTTCAGCCCCCATTAATGAGGGCTTGCCAGACCTTCTGTCAAAGGATTTCACTGTCTTTTCATGTATTTCCCCGTTAGTATTTTGCAGCATTTTCCTTTGGTTTCCCTGCCATGCTCTCAGAAAGGCTGTCAGCTGTCTTTAGCTGAGTGTAATATTGCTCAGCTTTATGAAAAGTGAAGCCAGCCACAAAATTACTTTTTTGGGGTATATTCTGTACAGCATTGCTGGCTACCCAGGAGCCAGTCCCCTCACACACCATCTCTGCTCTGCTACTTTGCATGCCCTTCCAGAGTACCTCTGACAATAATTACTGGCATTACTGCTGCATCTGTAACCACTGCCCCCTTTTTGTGTCCCCACCCTGATACCCAACAGGTTTTCTTTGCAATTACCTCGTGGCAAACTGTGCACTGAAATTTGATCATTCTAACCCAAAAGATATGTACAGATACCATATTATGCTACTGAGTTGATATTTTTATCTTTTTCTGTCACATAAGCTAGGAAATTAGACATAAATGAACCTTTAACAATTGCTGTCATAAAGAACAATGATACGAAAGTAGGAATTTAAGAAACAAAGTTGTCTCTGTATTATATTAATGAGCACAATCACATATTTTTCATACATAGCTCCCTCTGCCCTTCCCTACCCACCTACCTCTTTCCAGGTAGAAATGCATTCCATGTACATCAGCTGGGAAGTTACTTTTTGGTTACAGGTACTTGGGAGCATGTCAAGAATCACAAAATCTCAGGTTGGAGGGACCTCAAGGATCATAAGGTCCAACTAAAAATGATTATTAGCAGGACAAGAATAGATGGTGAATGGTGAAAGTGTTGTGTGTTGTCCTGGGCAGTGCGTTCTCAGTCTCCAGTGTGTTCTTATGCAGTAGCAGATGGATCACTTAAATCACAGCTTCTACATTTCTTACTTGTAAGAGGTTTCTTTTTTCCTAGGGTTTTTTAGCACTTGCAGCATGCTTTTGAGTAAGATTGAACACAAATCTGAGCAATCAAATCTGCAACTAAAGTCAATTGGAGTTGCATCTTGAATGTACTAAAATGTCCTTACATGTATTTTGAAAAGTCCTGTCTTTAATATTTCAAATTAGTCATCCAAAATGAGTCTGTGTGTTTCCTGGCAATTTTCTCTGGGCTTAAATTCTTCATCTCTAAATTCCTATCAGTTAAAATGGTGTTGTGAGATCAGTTCATTAATGTCAATTCTTTACAACATTGTTGTAAAGAACCACAGCACCATTGTGGGTGCTGTCTTTCATTTTTTGTGAAAATCAATCACTTAGTCCCAAGACTAAAGTTTTAGTGGTGTTCTACAAATATGTCTTAAGCCAGCACAAGGAAAAATGATTTTTAAAATATATGGGAAAGACAATGATTAACGGAGGAGTGGACTTTTTGCACCATAACAGAGACAGAATTCTTTGAAAACAGTGTGGCTGAAAATTTCACTTTTGTGCATATCAACAGCAAACCTTAATTCTGCCAATTTCCTAAGACTGGAATACTTGACTTTTGCAAGCTTAGTATTGTTTCTTGAATATAGTCTTACAGATACAGAGCCGTCAGCAATAATAACAATATGTAGTTTTAGTCAGACATGCATGAAAGTGCTGCTTGTCAGATTTTCAGTCAGTTTCTCAGTATAACTGGTAGAGTACCTAGAAGCTCCTCTGTAGCTGAATCAACCCAGAAAAAATCCTAAAAACTGAGTGAGCAATCCAAGAGTCTTAGTGTAAGACCTAGAAATATTAAATATTTTAAAGGGAAAATATTTTATACATTAGGGTAAATGTACATTATCTCATTTTTGTCAACCGTTCAACAGTAAAAGATCCTTCCTTTGGCTTTTTGTATAGTTTGAGGCTAGAGCTCTGTAGCTAGATCTAGCTTCACCAAGGTCAATGAGCTCTTACCCCTTTCTTACTTAAAATCTGAGTTACAGCCATGCAAAAAATGTAAGTTTTAGCCTTGAGAGTTTTTTCCCTGTGAGAATTTCTCATTTGAGTTTTCCAGGTTTTCCATTTGTGTTTTGGGTTTGTTTATTTGTTTGTTCTTTCATTTTTATGCAGGTATTTGTTCTGCCTTAAAATTGACAGTACCGTCTCATACCGTGCATGGTATTGAGGGGCAACCACTTCATCTTACTGTTGACTACAATTTCAATGCTACAGCTTCTGAAATCCAGATAATTTGGCTTTTTGAGAAGTCTCAGAGTAATCCAAAATACTTGCTTGGCTCTGTAAATCAAAGAGTAGTTCCAGACTTGGAATACCAGCATAAGTTTACCCTTATACCACCAAATGCATCTTTGAGGATTAATCCATTGCATATCAGTGATGAGGGCAATTACATTGTAAAAGTCAATGTCCGTGGAAATAGGACCATAGCAGCAAGTCAAAAGATTCAAGTAGCTGTTGATGGTAAGTTAGTGAAAGATAATGTCTTCATTTTGAAAATAAAATTACAATAGTTTTGAAGTACTGGTTCCTTAGTATCCAGTTACAATAGTGTTTCATTTAATGCAACCGTACATAAATAAATGCTAACAATTATGTTGTTTTCTACTGCTGCTGGAGGGAATACTAAAATATATCATCTTTAAGCAAAATTAATATAGTGACTGACGTTTCTATATCATAAGTAAAAAACTGAAGAGGTATAGAAATATTTAAGATGAAATTAGACAGACCTCTAA
>VYZQ01024505.1:0-39601 GCA_013400655.1 Mystacornis crossleyi
GTTTCTTTTAATAATTCCCTAGATAACATGGGAGCCTGTGTTAAGTGACTTTAGGCAGCACCTTCACAAACACAAAGCTCAGCCCAAGCACAGACAAGGCCATTTGGCAAGGAGAGATACAATAAAAAAATAAAATAATAAGAGTAAATAATAGAGTACAATGATGTTTTTAGAGTTTCACTCTCCAAACACACTGTTTCATATTGCTATGAAACAATCTTTTCCTTAGTAAACCCAACTTCAGAATGAAGATATTCCCTCTGATTGGAAAAAAAAACCCACATAATTCATAATTCCACATTAAGACCAGTATAGAAAGTGGTTTTATTTGTTAAAGCTAACTATTTTCTTTCTTTTGGTTTTAAAATTATGGAAAAAGCATGGTAAAAACAGAGGCAAACCCTATTGTTAACTAGGTAAAACCCTTCCACAGAGTTTTAGTATTCCCAATATTTCCCCAGGAATTAACACCTCAGAATTAAACAAGTTGGGCCTTTTAAAATATTGACCTAGTCACCAATGTTTTCCTATCTCAGACCTCATTAGACACTGACACAACTCATTTAGAAACCAAAACACCTGATCTATTCAGTATCCTGTGAACATTCCCTGCCAGCCTGGGGGTGCACATTTTTTAGCTCCATAATTCCATTACCAAATGCTTCCGGTGTAGTTATGATGTCTTTGCATATGAAGATCAGCATGTTAAACAGATAATAGAATCTGAATGCTAATTCCTCCTGGAAATAACCACTAGTACAAGAATCATCAGGCCTTGCTGAAGTATTAACTGTGTTAAAACCAGCATTATTCCTTTGCACATTTTTAAATGTCAATAAACTACCTTAGTCCCCACAGCTCTGTCATAATTCATGCATGAGATTATCCCATTTTACTACTCTAGAATATGTTCTGAATACAGTTGTTGTTTCATTTCTTCTGGGAAAAGGGACAGGTTACTACTTCAAACTGCTTCATCTGAAAAATTTCATAATGAACTCAATGTTAATTCTGCACTCCAACACAAACATAATCATGTTATTAAATAATATTTAATTATAAAATAATCACTGTGCAATATAAAGGGTAGAAATAAATTACAGAATGATTACAGGATAATAAATATTTATCACTGAAACATCCAACTGACAATTTGTGACCGTAATGTGCTAAGAAGAATTTTGTCCATAGCAAACTGCCATGAACCACAGTCAGCCTCTCCTTATCTTTTACACTCAGATTAATAAGCCAGGTTTTATCATCTTTTTGTGAGAGTAACCATGGGTTATATATATATATGTGTGTATATATATATATATATATATAACCAAAGCTATATTATCCTCTGCCAGTAAACACACAATTACTAGTACAAAATTGTGTTGTTCAGTCAAAAGGAGTAACTCAGCTACTTTTTAGAACTGTTCATTAGGAATATTATGGAGTACAAATGTTTTCTTTTCCTCATGTACGTGTGTAAAAATACAGGAAAACAAAAGGCCTGAAAACTCTTGAGGTTTATTGAAAGGAACAAGACAAGAACTCCTCCATGGTCAGGTCCTACATCACCTAAAACCCCCTGGGTTCAGCCTAATCCACTTGTGATATTCTAAATTCACACTGAAAAGCAGCTTCACAGAAACACTCCCAGCTGCACTGACACGCTAAATCTTTTCCCTCAGCCACAGACACCAACCCCAGCCACAAATATTTCCATGCACAGAGCACTTCCCTCCACCTGAAACCCTGGGCTCGGAGACCAGCAGGGCTGGAACTTTCTGCACCTCACCATGGGAATGAACATAAAAGTTTTCACAGGGAAATTTCCTCCCAGAAGCTGCTTCTTGAAGAGACAGAGACAAAAACAAATATGAGAAGAAAGTGAGTGTGTTACTTCACTGATAAAAACAGCTTCCCTTGAAATTTCACTGAGTGATGATCTAAAACAAAGCCATGATCCTTAGGGTTGGAATCTGAAGGTTAACCATGAGCAGTATCTGCACTCTCTGTACAGCAGGCAAATAAAAATGCTCCAGAAAAAAAAAGATGCTAAATTTAACATAGGTCTAATATATGATCCTAAGAATAAAGTTAAAAGTATTTCTGCCACTGCCATACAATGAACAGCTCATTCAACTGTGCCAGAAAAAAAATTTTTTTTTTCCTGCAAGCACTGGTGGTGGCACAGAGGAGATGTCACTAACCTGCTTTGTTCTCCAGTTCTAGTGACAAAGGTAAATATTCCCAGAGAATTTCTGCTGTGAGTCTCTCCAGAAGGCCCATGCAAACCTATGCTTTGCCTATTCTCCCTTTGCTTTTTTTAACACCAAATCTAATTGACTTGGGAAACTGTGGAAAATTATCAAAAGAGCTCCGATTTCAACCCTACTGACTAGCAAAGGGCCAATTCTTTTACAGCATTTCAGTTTCCAAATTGAGAATCTTTGTATTCCTACAAGATATTTTACTGTGAGAGTGTAAATGAGCACAAGAAAGCCCAGGAAAAAAAAAGAAAAATCACATTTGGGAAAAGTAAGCATCTTCAAAGAACTCTCCCCAGCAGGTTCAATTCATTAGATTCAATGGAATCTAATGCAACTTCCTAGGAAGAGCAGTTGCTGAGTGAATTGCTGAAGAAACTAATTACTGAACACCAAATTACAGCACACAGTGCTGAAGAGGTCTGAAGTTCTTGACACAGTTGGCCTGCTTGTGACTTAAATGAAAGAGCTGAATAGGAAACTTCAAGTCAATAAGGAGGACAAAGAGGTAAAAAAGTATTTTCTTGAAATGTAACAGAAGATAACAACGTAAATCAAGAAATTAGAGTCAATCCTGGGCTAACTGCAAGTCAAAAACCAATTTGACTGGGCTAGAAGAGCTCCTTCAAACACTGATATCAAAAAATTCCATGTGAGTGAAATTCTGGACTAAATAAACACCACAGAACTTTTCTGTGGAGATTCTTGTAAAGAAAACATTCCAAGCTTACCTAAGTGTTAATATTGGCAGACAGCAACAAGTTTAACAAAACTGATACCTCCACTATAAATTCATACCTTACCATCAATACCATTAATAAGACTGACAAAGCAAAGCAGTCAAGTAACAGGTTGAAAATATATATTGGAAATAGCTTCAATAGCACAAGTAATTTTCCTGGCACAATCTCCGCTAAGTCATTACAAAAATTAGTAGAGCTAAGGAAGGAATACCTGAAGCACGGTAAGGAAACCTTAAAAAGTTTGCAATCTAAAATAACATGGACAAAGGTAAAAGCCAGGCCTCCATATGGTAAGTTAAACATGTTCAGTTTTTTATTGAAAAAGTGTTTAGAAGTTTTTTGTTATGATCAGAGTGTGTAATTGGGGAAAAGAAGAAGGATGGGTCTTTGTAGGATATGGGATTTCAGAAGATATTACAATGCCATTGACTGTACACAGCCATTGTCTCACTCTGCCCAGATGGGAGCCCTTCCAGACTTGTTTTGAAATCCTGGATTTGCCATAAACTCACACCTTGCCTGGCTGACTCCACCAGGATTAGTCATTTATTCCGACACATTTGCACCAGTGGGCATTAAACATTTTTTGCTTATGCCAGCACAAACCTACAGCAGTCTTGTTTTACATCAGCATGAGACAGGAATGCAGAATTTAACACCAATTACAAACTTGCTCTTCCTTTAGCTGTTGCCAAATAGCAAGGAATTATTTGTGGCTTCCTAGGTATCTTGGTGATTAATGAAGTTTAAGAAGGGCACCTTCACTAATAATATGTGCCTCACATTGATCATGTTTCCAGCAATCATTAGTATTCATTAACAGCAGTCAACTTCTTAATTCCTTTTTGTTTAAGTCCAAATTATTGCAAGTTATTTACAACACCCTGTAGGAAAGAACAAAGCTCTCACAAAATCTTAATGGCTTATTCCCAGATCCTCATGTACCAGCACTTCTGGGAAATACATGCACACTGCAAAAATATCCTGGCTGATAGTCCACAGAATTCACTGCACATAAAACTCTCCATACAGAGTAAGCTGAAGATAAAGTTGCATCAGACACATGGCAGAAATACAAGACACAGGAACATAAAATAACTCACTAGTTCAGATCTGATTGTCTTCTATAAATCCAGCACTGCAGCCTTCTCCTTCTCCAGGTGATCTGGTGCAGTGTCTTTGGATCAATCACAGCACCAAATTATCATGTAATTCGTCTACACAATCTCACCAGAGAGTTCCCAGGCCAGTTCCTTACAAGGAACTCTCCTAACATGCCTATCAACTCACTTTCTGCTTCTTACAAACCAAATCTATTTTAGAATCATAGAATCACAGAAGATGCTGAGTGGGTAGGTACCCACCAGGATCACTGACCCAGCCCCATCCCTGCACAGACCCCCCACCAACCCCACCCTGTGCATCCCTGGGAGCGATGTCTGAATGCTCCCGGAGCTCTGGCAGCCTCGGGGCTGTGCCCATTCCCTGGGGAGCCTGGGCAGTGCCCAGCACCCTCGGGGGGAAGCAGGACCTTTCCCTGCTCTGCAGCCTGAGCCTGGCCTGGCTCAGCTCCAGCCGTTCCCTGGGTGCTGTCCCTGTCCCACGGAGCAGACCTCAATTCCTGCCCCTCTGCTTCCCCTTTAAATTCCTTTTATTGGGAATAAAAAATATTTTTCCCCAAGCTGAGTCTCTCTTGCCTGCAGCAGTAATTGGTAAAGATTTCCCTCTCTTTATCTCACCTCAAAACTTTCTTATGCGATTTTCTCTCTGCATCCAGCTGAGGAGCAGGGGGTGAATGAGAAGCTGGGTGGGCATTTGTCTGGAATCTGTGTCTGCCCAAAGGTTTCCAGCACTTCTTATTCACAATGGTACCATCCTAATATTTCAGAACCTACTTTGGGATAGTCCTACATCTCCCCAAGCATGTTCTCCACTTTTCACTCTGTGTATAAAAAGTATTCCAAATAATATCCATGCATTCTTCTTATCACTCTTCTCTTTTGATTCAAATATTCAAAAATTACAACGCAAACATCAGAGCTCTAAGATTTATGAACACATCGCCCATCTGGCATCATTCTGAGGTTCCTAGCTGCAGTAGATGAGTAAATCTGAAATTATAATTCCTTCAAAGACTGTCAGGATGACATAAATTTGCTAAAATCTGTAACATTATGTGAAATGCACTAGAAACATTGCATGCCTCAAGATGCAGAGTGTATATACTCCATAACAGGAATTCAGGTAAAGGAAAACAAGTTCAATCTATGATAATTTTTGCACTGAAGGACATAAGTAAAATATAATGCCATAAACACAGAGATTGTCTTTTAGAGAGTTAGTTTCTAAATCCTCTATTGAATTGAAATAAAATGGAAATATTGTGGTTCACAACTGTAGAACAAAAATGTACGAGAAAAACACAGACCTCAGGTAAGGAGAAATCTATTGGAGAAGACAGAGTTGACTGCATTTGAAAATATCAGAGATTTCTGCTGGTATGTCATTCAGAAGAGCTTGCTTCTTTCTTCCTCAGGTGAACTTGCTGTGCAAGAGAACTAAACAAAAGTATTGTCAGAGCTTCACAAACCCAGCGTGCCAGCACTCACATTCTTTGGCATTTGTGGCCTTGCATTTCTTGTGCCTAATGGAGCATTCTGGAGGCATCTCATTTGTGTTCAGACCTGCCCAACCAGCCCCAGGTCCACCCACATCCACTGAGGTTCGTGATGTGCTATAATCCTCCAGCCAAGGCATTCCCACTCCAGGCTCTCCTCACTGCTTTCACATCGGTGCAAGAACAGCACAGGAATGAGGAGAGTAAGGTTTGAATGTAGACTTTGGCAGGAAAGACTGAAACCCCTCCCACACTGTGGAGATCAGCCCTGCCAACCCTGTCCTGAGGACTTTCTTCACAGATGAAAGTGCACCAGCTCCAAAGCTGATTTCTCTCCAGGATCCAAGCAATGTCCTGTGCTGGGATATCATATAATTTCTGATGTAGAAATTTGATTTTGATGAATAGTGCTGTGGCATAAAAAGAAGTAACTGCCATTATCTTCCTGAAGAGCTAATTTGAAAGCCTGGCAGCTAATAACAAACACCGCTCCAAGCAGCAGCTACCAATGAATGGCTTTTCCTCTCAATTTTTCAGGCCTCAGAAAAGCTTAAGAAACTTCAAACTTGTCCATATGAATGATTATGGAGATATTTGTCATCCACAGGCCCAGTTTCATCCATGGGTTAGCTGTGGATTCACCTCTCTTGGTTGGCATGAGGCACTGCAGCCAAAAATCAAAGCAGAACTTCAGCCCTCAGTTCTACAGAAGACAGGGAGGCACAGTGGAAAACCTGACTCAGCCAAATGGTTAAGCAGCTTAGACATTCTTTTTCCACTGGATTTCTTTGTAGCAAAGAAACAGCTAAATAAATAATAAAGCAGATTTTAGAGAAAGGCTTGAAAAATTAATGGAAACCTGCGTGATCAAGCCTGGAAGAGCCTGATGTGAAGCTGGCTGCATAGCTCTGATCAAATCAGAATATTCTGATCAAATCAGAATAGTCAGGGAACTGTTTCACATCAATGCAGACATCTCTGGGAATACTTTCATAGTGACACCACTTCATCACAGTTTATTAGACTTGTTAAGACACACTATAATAATATCTGACAAATAAGTTTGGATCTATTCCAAAATGAACCTACATATCACTGTAGCAGATTTACATGCCAGTTTAAAAATATGAAATTATGCAATAGACATAATTGCCTCCTGAAAGGTAAAGGAGCAAAATAAAGCAAGCAGTGAAATAAATTGATTTTCAGGTCATATAGATCTTACACCTCCTCTGAACCCTGGCAAGACAAAACAGCTCATGATGAAAGGAAAAAAGATGAACAACTCCACTTCACTTGACCCATTGCTGGGTTCCAAAACCTGGAACAAATTAAGAGATGTGAATTTATAGCAGAGAGCTTATTCTCACTATTATTTGAAGATACAAAATAAAAACAAGGATTATTTAGTGCTGGTATTGGGGAACTCTAGGTAGCACTGAACACTAACACTGCTGCTTTTTCTCCAACTGCCTGCTTTTTCTGGCTCAAACTTTAGCCAACTCTGTTGCCATTTCCTACACTGGGTCTCTGTTTCTCTTTCTCTCTGGTTGAGCTTTTCTTTGTCATTTTTGATACTTTCCTCCTGCTCAGCCATTTCTGAGACTGGCAGTGGGAGAGAGGAATTTTGCATATGTAAAATAGTTCCCATACTTTTTTGTTTTGAAGCCTGCTAGCATTTCCACACTTCCCACACATGTAAGCAGGTGCCCAAAGAATAACAAGCAAAAGAATCTGTTCTCAGTGACTGAACTGAAGCCTCTCACAGCTCAAACTGTTGGATTTTGCTGACCAAACTTTACAAGCATTGTGTTTCTGGATGAATGTGGATATTAAATTCATGCTCCAATGCCCTGGGCTCACTAAGCACGTCCTGCTCTTTGGTAGTGGAGAAGGGTTTTAATAATAATTGCTGTTACAAGATGCAATCAGGTATTGGCAGAAAAAGCTGAGATCTTTTGTCTTCTTGAACTGTGCTGGCATTCTGACACCACTGTATCATAAACTGAAGAAAGAAAGAAAAGGAGCAGTCTGAAGGTGCAAAGAAAGTGCCAAAAAGCTGACTTGTTAAAGAAGAGGAGGTAGATGACAAGCAAAAAAAACCCCAAAACAAACTAGGGTTAGTCAGTATTTCTGAAGGATAAAGAGCTGGGAGGCAGAAACAAGAAGGAGCTGAGTAAGAAAGCTCAGGTTTTGTAGTCAGTCCATTCTTGGTGGGGAACAACATGTAATGTACCTGCAAGAACGAGCCAAATGTCAGGTGGTTCTCAGCTTTTAAGGATATGTACAGCTTAGTGACACTTTCATTTTCTGTATGTTTGGTGGAACACTGTCATGGGGTGAGACGTGTGCTGAGAGCAAGAAATGAAATTTCAGCCTCACGGAAATTTTTATTTTCAAGAAAAATAACACTGAATTAGGACAATGAGCCAAAACTTGGGAGCATGTACTTATTGTCAAAATACGACATTTCTAGAATGAAATGTCCACTTCAAAGTACCAATGTACTTGGTAAACATTAAAGCAGGACATCCAAGCAACTTTGGCAGTTCTAGATGGATATGGATAAAATAGCTGTCATTTCCATGGCTATTCACCACTGACTAACACAGGAGATTTTTATTCTGACTGTGGAACTTAATTTCAGTCTGCACCTGCCACAGCTCCTATCCCAGCTCATTAGGGATCCCCCACAGTCAGGAAATCTGGAGAGCAGATGCCAATCAAGTTGGCCTGCCTAGGGATCTAGTCTAGAAGCCATGGATTATGAAATCACATGGCAAGTGGTTCCAAATACATGACCTCAAGGAGTGTTGGGTGCTTGGCAACCCATCTGTATTAATCTAGAGCCAGATGAGCAATTTAAGAGAAAATGAAGTTTCATTATGAGCTCATAAAAATGAAAACCACTTCCATGAAATGCTTCCAATCAGACAATATGAAAAATTGAACAAGTGAAAAAGTCACAAAATACAAGACGTACTGCTAGTACAACAATCTGGTAAATAAATTAAAAAAAAAATTCACATTTTCATGTTCTCCGCCGTTGCTGGGTCATATCCTCATAAATTTCTGAAAACTCTTACCAAAGGAATACAAAGAGCAGTTTCCTCCTGTGGGAAAACACTCAATATTGTAATGGCAACACTTACTACAATTTATAGTTTTCTGCCAAACTACACTCTGCACATAGAGCACACTGCTGTAATGCATATAACATCAGTGCTACAGTTTTTAAAATCATACAAAAAAGGGATATTTATTGAGAAGAAAACCTGCCCCTCAACAATGCACAGTTGTTGGAGATGTTAGAGAAAATCATGCAATCTATTTCACATTAGCACCTAGGAGAAAATGCTTCAAATCAAATGTAATTTCTGGATGAAGGAGAACACACAGAGCAAATCCACACGGAGAACCTGTGACAACAGAGTACAATTACAGTTACAACTGATCCAAACTCTGCTCTCCAAAAGCAAACATTTTTTAGAAGTTCCTTGGGACCTTTGTGGCAATTTAAGGTGACTTCTTTAATGATGGAACTCTTACAACAATGGGAAAAACTCTGTGCCATAAAATTGAAAAACGCTCACTTCTCCTCTCCTCATACAACACACAAGCATTTTGATTACCACTCCACACTACAAGGAGGTTTCAATTTAAAGCTCTTCAAGGGGCTGCCAGGAGTGCTCCTCTCAGTGATAAGTCCATTGTACAAGACAAGTGGGGAGAGCATTGCCATCTTAAGGGCCAGGAAACTGTGTTACTGTGTTATTTACAGCCAAGTGACAAAAAAAAGAGAAATTTGGAAGACGTCAAAGAGAATCCAAGACCAGAAGCGTTAACAGATAATCTGAAAAAACATACAATGTTTTGGGTTTTTTCTCTCCCCCATGCCATTGTTCTTCATATACTTTGAAGTTTAAAGTGATGGAAAACCTTCTCATGGAAGACTCAAAGCTATGATCAGCAGGTTAACCAGGAGGTAGCTTTGTTCTTGTCTAAGTTTGAAAGACAGGTGCCTGCTAAGGAAGGCAGGAGCCTCCCTTGGAATGGAAAATGCAACCACACACACCCCCACTCTTCCCTTCGAATTATTATAACTTTTGAAATCAAGGGGCTTTCAGGCAAAGATATGGGGAATAGGAATAACAGTTCCCTTACTAAAATACATATATATATATAACAAAGCAATAATACAGAAAACACTGGTTTAACCTGACAGAGTTAGGGTACGACCTGACACCCTGCCGGGCAGGGTGGTGGTAGCAGTCCGATCAGGTGATAGCTGCAGTTCTCTTTGAAGTGCTTCTGTTGAAGTGGTGATCTTGTAGAAAAGGTCTGGTCCTCCTTGGAAAGTCCCAGTGGTGGTTGTCCTCTGGGAATCCAGCGGGAAAAGCTGCTCCTCTGGGAAGTGGAAGAGGCTGCTGTGCCGCTCCAGAGCCCAGGCTATATCCAGGTGGGAATCCTTGGCTCCTTCCCCCTGAGCGGAGCATCTCACAATGGCATGGTGAGTCATGAGGCCTTGATGGGCCATTAACAGGAGATAGTCCAGGAGTGAGTTATCTGTGAGTAATGGGCAAGGCATTGTTTGGTCCATTAACAGAAGATAGTCAAGACGGAGGAAGCAGGGAACATTGCTACACCTGGCTTCCACAGCTCATGAAAATGAGAATACACTGTAACCCAGGACAGTTCTCCAGGTTGAACAATCACTGTTGGACCTATTACCTCATAAATAGGAATGGGGAGGTTGATGACAGCCTTGGCTGCAAAGACCACATGATGGAGTTCAAGGTCCTGGGAGAAGTGAGCAGAAAAAACCCCAGCTGAATTAGAGCTCTGAAGTTCGGGAAAGGAGATTTTAGCCTGTTCAGGGATCTGCTTGGAACAGCACAATATGAGACTGTCCTAAAGTGCAAAGGGGTACAAGAAAGAAGCAGGGCCTTGCAGAGGAAACATTTCAGTCGAGAAAGGTTAAACCTCAAACTGCTTTAGCAAATATCATGGACATACCAAGCCCATGTGACTTAAGGGTGCCCAGAGAGTTTGTCAGTAGCATTGGGAGACCATTCACTACCCCTCTGAAACATTCCAGAAGCCACTTGAGCTGCCCAGTGCACAGACTCTGAGCAATCTGTTTGGACATGCACCACTGCACAGGGGGACAAGAGCAGGGGATCCAGAGAGGCCTTCCAAAATAAATCATTCTGTGTTTTAACAATCAAACTGAAGATATTTTGGCAAAAAAAGCCAACAAAATCCAGGATTATTTAGATTCTCTGTAATAAAATCACTTGTGTATGAATGAGGATTGCTTTAATCTTTCTCATGCTGCATGTATAACATGATAAACACAAAATACAGATGTACTGCATTTGAGAGCGGATATAAATATACGTTAATCTGTTAATAAAAACACATTTCTTGGTACAAAAATGTAAATAAAATGCACTTTATTAAATAATATTTTCTTTCCTTTGTCAAATATCCTGTGCCATGCTATTGCATTTATAACAATCTGCCAATTACAAGCCTAATACTCTCTAGGATAAAAGCCTATTTCACTAATATTTTTTTAAATACTAGTTTCCTATTCCTGGAGGTATTTAAAAGGCATATAGATGTGGCACTTAGGGACATGGTTTGGTGGTGGGCCTAGCAATGCTGGCTTAATGGTTGGATTTGATCTTAAAGGTCTTTTCCTGTTGCAGTGGGGCGGCCGCCACCTTTCCCTGGGAGGCAGCCTTGGCCCGTGGAAGAATCAAGGAGACGATATTTGATAGATGTTTTCAGGTTTTATTCCCCCTGGCCGCACATGGCCGGAGCCCGGCAGGGACTCCGACAGCGACCTGCCCCCAGAACAGGTCTGGAACAACCCCCCCGGGGTCCCGTGAACACTCCCTTAAGTACAGGATTCCCGCGGGCTACATTCAAACTGACCAATCGGGGACAGAGTTTGGGGTACACATGACCAAGGGAACAGGGACAGAGAAACCCCGTGCCCCACGCATCCACTCATGCTCATCCCCCCCACGGGGGTCACCTCTTCATTTTCCTACCTGAAAGATCCTATAATGTTGTAATTCTGATTATAGCTCTCTCATTCAAAAATGCCCTTAGATTATTCCAACATCTTCACTGCAAATTGGGTCAGACTCAAAGGTCAGGAATGGTACCAGAAGACTGACTAATGTCCCAGCACAAGTAATGAAAAAACCTTAATATTAGTCACCGTCAGATTGAATTTACCTCCCTTTCTCCAGGCCTGGTGGTGGCTAAATGAAGAGGTGCCCCCCGTGGGGGGGATGGGCATGAGTGGATGCGTGGGGCCCGGGGTCTCTCTCTCCCTGTTCCCTTGGTCATGTGTACCCCAAATCCTGTCCCCCATTGGTCAGTTTGAATGTAGCCCGCGGGAGTCCTGTACTTAAGGGAGTGTTCACGGGACGGCGGGTGCGTTTGTTCCAGACCTGTTCTGGGGGCAGGTCGCTGTCGGAGTCCCTGCCGGGCTCCGGCCATGTGCGGCCAGGGGGAATAAAATCTGAAAACATCTATCAAATATCGTCTCCTTGATTCTTCCACGGGCCAAGGCTGTCTCCCAGGGAAAGGTTGCAGCCACACCACTGCAACAGCTAAACCCACCAAAGCTTCTCCTCTGCAGGCTGAACAATCCCAGCCCTCCCAGCCTTTGCTCCCAGCAGAGCTGCTCCATCCCTCTGATCATCCAAGTGTCTCCTCTGCATTCATTCAGTGCTTATCCATTTTAAATAAGCACAACAGCAAAAGCATCTCCCTCCGACTCCATCAAACAATTCCTCTTGTAGAGCTTTTTGCAGTGATTGTGCATGTGAAGTGCAGCACGTATAGTACTGCTGATAAGTGCTGGCGCAGCAGGCACTCCATAATAAGCCACAGAGGCAGTAAAGTATTGCAGCAATTCAGCACAGAGACAAAGAATTCCAGCCATGAAGTCATCTGTTGACACAAATCTAGGAAAAGCAGGAACAATGACATCTTCACTGAGGCAAATAATGTTCCCAACATACCAAGCCATGTAAATCATTGCAGGAGAGCACACGTTCATCTTCATGAGCAGACTATGTGCTGACAGGTAGATCATTCACAGCACTGGCAAGCATGCGAGGACTTCTATTTTCTCTTACTTGACTTTCCAGCACTCTGCTTACTTCATGCATTTCAGTTGGAGAGAATCAAATAATCCAGCACCAATAACTGTTGCCACAGAGATTATTCTAGTATTACATACTCAACACACATTTTTTTTTCACATGAGCTAGACTAAGACTTGCAGGAAGAACTTTTCATATGCTGACCAACTTGGGGATAAATGTCAGTTGAGTCCAAACAATTCATATAAAGCAAAGGAGTCATTCAGAGATGGGCATTGAACCAAACCAACAGAGTTCAGAAAAGAGATCTTTATCTCACTGTGGCCAGCTCTCTGTGAAATAAAATATATAACCCATATAATTATTACATTATATTCAGGAATTCTCCTTGACTTAAATCCATGGAAGAATGGCATCTCACACTGCAGCCATTCTGGTCAGAGAGCACCGAGAAGGGGAATAAGACAATTAGAGAAGACAACACCACAGAAGGACTGGCTAGAACAGTGTGAGAGAGGGGCATTAGAATACTACAGAGATTTATAAAATCATGAGAAAGAGTGAGGAAAATAAATGTGGAGTAATATTTTTTCTCACAGTACAAGAACTGAGAAATCATCAATGCAATCATTAGGTGCCATATTAAAAGTCCGAAAAGGAAAGTAATGCTTAAAGTAATTTTTAACACAATACATATTTACGTTGTGAAATTCATTGCCATAAGATGTGGTGGAACACAAGAATATTTTTTAAAAGTCTGAGATATAATTCCTGGAAGATTCTTCACTAGTCACAACCAAATGCAATTAATGCTTTCCAAGGCATTTCCAGCTGAATAAATCTCTGCCATTTTTTGTCAGAAGCTCAAATAAAGAGACGAAGGATCGCTCTGCACCTCCAACATTTCTAATCCTTTTTTCTAGAAACACTTTGTGAAAATTCTGCAGCTTCAGGTGTTAGGAACAAGACACAGTGTATGACAACTCTCAAATTCACATTATCTCCTCAGGACTCCTGAAGGAAATCACAATCAGAGCGCACTACATTAAAGGGATCTTCCTTACATAGGTGACTTCAGGCTGCATCATGTAAAAAACAATATTAGTTTCTGACACAGGCAGACATATGTAATTAATTGATAAGATGCACACATTGTTATTAAGTAATTTTTCAAACCAGCACCGAAGTTTCAAACTCAGTAAGCTCACAGAAAACTAAAATTCTCAAAATCCTACTTAAACCATGACCTACATATTTTGTATCCTGGACTATATAAGTACATACCATGCATTTCTAACCTTCTAATACTGCAATAAATGACAGCCAAGACACATGAAACCATAAAAACCAAACCACAAAAAGCACAAAACTAGTGTATGTAGGGATATTTTTTTCTCTTCACTGTCCTCTTGTAAGTTTGGCGAGTACTCCTGTGATTGCAGTTACCAGAAATGATATATTAAGCCTTTGCTATTTTTTTCTGAGGAACTGGAATGAAGAGACAGAGCTTCAATTCCATTTAACATCACACCAGAGTTATTGGGAAGAAAGCCCGCTTACTTCATTAAAAACAAAACAAAACAAAACAAAACAAAACAAAAAAAGTAAAAATTACATGCATTCCACATGCTATGTTCAAGCCAAAAGAACACAGAGCAGAACTGTGCAGAAACATGATGTGTTTACACAGCATTCTCCAAATAATCACACGATCCTATGCTACCATGCCTAGAGTAATCCCAGAAGCAATGACCACACTGGAAAATCCACAGGAGAGCCCTTTCCTAGAACATTATTGACCTTGAGAGTGAATGAATCCACAGTTCCCAGTGCTGCAATCCCATCATTTACACTCCTATGGACACTGAGGAGTTGGCATCAGCTAAGATTCTGGGAGTAGTTCAGTGTTCCAAGGGCATTTGACTGTGGAAATTGAAATGTAGATCTCTGCCATGAATTATTACTCCCTTACAATGTTTGAAATAAAATATCACCTTTTGAGCTGTATTTAAATTACAAGAATGCCCAAAAAAGGATTCCTGAATGCCTAAAGAACTGAAGCACTGATGTAGTCCTTTTGATCTGAGGATCACAAGCTGCTTGAAAACACTCACAGACTTTTATAAGTTGCAAATGCCTCTCTGATTGAAATGTTGTTTTAAAGGAAACAGACAGCCCCAAACTAATTCAATTTGTGACAACAGCAGGTTTTAGCTGACATGGCTGTGTCATTTCCACATCAGGCTCTGGTCAGCGGGGTCTAACACTGCTCCAGAAGAAGGTCATCTCAGAACAGAATCAAAGTTTCTTGGTCTGACATCCTCCTGTGCTCAGAGAATGGCCACAGGTCTCTCCATCCACCCTGACCATGCAAAATGCAGTGGACTTAGTACATGTCAAAAGTTCATCTACTGAATTAAAAGCACTGAAGCAATAGGAGAAGCCAGCACTAAATATAGTGAGCTTAAAGATCTTAATGTGGTCTTAAACCTATAGATTATTGTTTTATTAAAAGTCTTACTGAGATCTCAGTTTGGGATTGGACACAACTGGGAAAAATATTATCTTGGAAGTTGCAGCTTGTTTTCTCTTAATTTGCATTATACATTACTTTTCTCTATCTTTAATAAACCACTGACAGGGAAAATCTTCCTGTTGCTAAAAAAACTTCAGAAAATTGTCCGTATTGATTTGTGATTCAATTTCTAATTGATATCACTACTATTCCATGTTTTGTACCTCTTCTTACATTTTATGCAACCTATTTTACCTATTAATTTAAAACCAGAAATGTGTTCCTCAGGAGATGGATGCCATTTTTTTCCTACTTGTCAGGCTTACATTCATAATGACTTTACCAAAAATCATAAATGGATAGTTCGAGTTAAAATTTTATTAATCACTACTAATGCCGCATGTCCTAAATATTTCCTAACTATGTATAAAACTGATCCTTTAAAGATTAGAATTCTGCTTTCCATAAATTTCTATCAGGTCTTTTAACAGAGCTCTGCACTGGTATTTTAATGTACGCTTTCTTTAAAAACAAAATGTTTTCATCCTGCAGATATGTACTCTTTACTTGTCAATTTTTACAGTTTCTTTGTTCTGCTCTCTCATAAACCACTTTTTTTGGGAATCCCTAAGGAATACCTGTTTATCCTAGGGAATACCTCCTTACTATCAGCAGATGTAATTGAGGAATCTTGTTTTCACGAAAAGAACACCCATTAAACTCCCAAACAAACAACAAACAAACTCCATCAAAACAAACAAATCAACACCACGCCACACCCCCCCATCTTTCAGATAATTGGGCTGTTCAAAGGAACCACCTTAAAATTTTTTAGGAATGTGGTGAAGAGCACAATGAAGAACATGCAACTCCTGTAAACACCTAGGAGGCTAAAATGTGCTGACAAAAAAAAGTACACGTGGCATACTTCAGGCACCACAAAAGTTATGAATGAACTTCTCTAATGATTGACAACAAAAATCCACTGTCCTCTAAAAGAGATTCATTTTACAAGGAAATGTGATAACTCCCTGGGAGCAACAGAAAAATTTAAATTCAAAATTATGTATAGCATTTTACTTTCTAATCAAATGCTTATTAGATTATGGATTTGATAAAGAACACACAGCCACAACTGACACTTGTAAAGAATGTTACTTGTCAATAGCTGGTCATTTATTTCTCCAAAATCAAGTGTTAAAGTCGTTGAAAAGGTTGCAAAGGGAAACAAAAACCCCCAAGAATAGCAGCAACAACAGGACACAATCTGCAAGAACTTCCTTAATTCTCTTTTCTGTAACATTTTAAGTGAGAAAGTGAAGAATCATTAAATACATTCTGTGCTTGACTGGTATGCAAAACTTCCATCAGTGGATGTAAACTCCTACAAAGATCCGCAGTTTAGATAAGAGAGCTGCAGTGGGAACCAGAGAAAAGAATTTTGCCTCAAGGATAGCATAGAAAAGAAAATAAATGTCAGGTTCAGAACAGATGTTAGAAAGCTTATCAGGAGATTAAGCTGGTGATATGGCCTGAAACACAAAACATCCCTACACCTCGGAAGAGACTTAGCAAGGTGCATCAGCACCACCCAAGTACTGCAAAGGAGAAAGGGGAAATTTTCTTTTGTTGTCTTAATTTCTGACATATTCTTTACCTATCCCAAATCTGTGCTGCTTCCTAAAGCAGCTGCCTCTCCAAGGCTATGAGCCAGCTCTCTATCTCTGTCCACCATGTGATTCTGTCATTAGCCCCAAATGCTCCTCCTACTGTCTTCACAACCCCCTGGCCTTTAGTTTACTCTGTGGATACAAAATATGCTGTAGCAAGAACTTTTCTTGCTTCTCTTTGGTCCAGTGGGAGAGGAAAACCTCCCATGAGGGCTATCAGTAGAGTTGGTAAACCATGGACACCTGTAACCTTGCTAAGAATTGTTTATCGTACAATAGAGAAATATTTTGACAATAGGACGTTAGCCAATGACCCTTAAGAAGGTGGCTGATCCTTTGACCAATGAGACTATGAAGAAAAAGGTATAAGAGAGTTGTGAAATAATTAAATGAATCATTACTGCTGCACCATCCCTGCCTGCTGGATCTCTCTCTTCTCCCTCCTACTACTGCAGGATATGACAACATTACTCTTCCTCTTGTCGTTCCTTAAGCACTTCAGCCTACTCCTATTTCTCACTAGTTATCCTTCACACAGTGAGTTTTATTCCTCTTCCCTTACAAAAAAGGCAGTTCTAGAAAAAAAAGCAGTATCCTACCCTTTTATTAGTCACTCCTTGATACATTATTTCTTTTACTGCGTTACTAGTTTCCATTACAAACTCTTTGATAAGAGGATTACCTGTTGATCCTTAGCACCTCTTCTGCACTGGGTATGCACTAATAGCTGTTTCCTTGGCATTAATATAACTTTTTACTTGCAGGCTATGAGTTCCATGGGATTTCAGTCTGACCCACAGCTCCAGAATAACATCCTTACTTGTGATTCACTCTACAAGATGTAATGATTTTCCCCCTCTACTGCCAATGCAGAGTTTAGTTTTAAAAGCTTGTCAGTAACAAACAGCTGTGCTGTCTTCTCTGCCTTATTTTAATGGACACTGTAAGAACACATCACACTCATACACCTGACAAAAAGCAAAATTTATACTTTGCTCACTCATGTAAAGGAGAAAATTTATCTTAGAATGTTTAACTGTGTTTAGGGAACCTTGCAGCATTTTTATTCTGAAATAAGCCAGAAGGGCACTCCACAGTTTAAGATTTGAGCTCTGCTTAATAATTGATTTTTTTATCCAATTGTTCAATGAAAATTCAAGTTTCTGATTCTAAAGAATGCAGTTTAAATGAAAACAGGATCCCTGGAGAATTTAATAGCATGCTTCCCATAGCTTAGACTTTCTGAACAAGTCAGCTTTTATCAGCAATAATTGAAGTTGCCAAATTCAAGAACAGAACTGATGTGGCTACACACTGTGAAACCATTTAGTGACAGCACAAATACAGAACACTGTAATTAGTTGCCTAACTGTTGGTACAAAAAAACTTGTGCAGTGTGCTGCCACCTTGCCATAAATTTCCAAGAAGTGTATATGTTGAGCATTATTTCTAGAGTCATCAACATTAAGTGGTTTGGTTTGCCCATCTGTGCTTGTAATTAATTGATTCATAACTTTATGTAACTGAACAGAGATATTTGAAATATACTGAAGTAAAACACTGTGTTATTGAAAGGTCATTGTTCCAAATATACAACAGCACCTGCATTTGAAATTTCAGATTTTCAGTTTGACTTGTGCAAAAACATTCTGAAGGACTACCCAAAGAATGCTTTAAAAGTGATTTTTGTTCCCATCAAGTACATGATGTTGCTTTCCTTTAAGCTGTTTTAGAGCCATTCTTATTTAGAGATGATTTTTTACTTCAAAGAACAAGAGGTTTACATGAGGTCTCCCCCTTGGTGCAACTTCACAGATGCAAAGGTGTAGAAAAATAAGTGAGCACCACAGAGAAGAAAAACAAAACATGTTTTTATACAAAACCCCCAGGAGAGAAGGTTATAAATGTGCTTTTTGACTTTTGACTTACATTTTTATTATACTGCTTGACTTGAACTTCAGTGTAGCCTTTCTCCTGCCTGTGAAACTCAAAATATGCACAGAGGATATTTTACACTCACAAAAAGCAAGGAAAATGCCCCATTTTACTGCTTCAGAAATTTACCTACCATCATCAAGCAGTTTACTGAATTCCATGTAGCAGGATTGCCCAAAACTTTAACTTTTACCAGCCAAAATGTAGAAGACATAAAGGGCATTGTACTATCCCAATTTTCCTCAATCTAAATCCTTTCAATGCAGCCAAAGCCGGTGTACCAAGGAAAATTAGGAGGAAAAAAAAAGAAGTGAGAGGGAATTTCTCTCATGATTTTTAATGTGTAAAGATGGAGTTCCATATTTATGCAAATTATCTAATAATTTCCTAGGTTTATTTAACAAATTTAGATGTCTTGATTTTCAGAGGTAAGTAGTTTATAGTACGTATGTTCAGAACATCTTTAGCGTCTTCTTTGCCCATTTCCTTTAATCTCTCACTTGCACAGGTATCAAACTATGATTCAGTCATGCAGCTGGTTTGAAGACTTCCAGTTTCCTGTAACAAGGACAAAGTGAAGGAGCTTGTGACTTCTTGGACACACTCACTGTAACTTTAAAAACTATATTCCCCTCTCAGAGCAGGACACAAGTGATGAGACATGACATCTCCATTCAACTCTCCATCCCCCTCTTCTGTCAGCTCCTGATGCTAAAATTGTCCTCCTAAGCTTTACTTTGGACAGCACTTCATGAGGTTGTTTAGCTGGGGCTTGAGGTTTCATACCAGCCTCCTTCACTGAGGATTCCACATCTCTTCTACTTTGCTTTCAAAGGAAGAAAAATCTTTAAAAAAAACCCCAAAACAAAAAACAAACAAACAAACAAATAAACAAACAAACAAACAAAAAAAAAAAACCCAGACCATTTAGAAAGGTACTGACATTCTTGTGCCTTTCTTAACATAAAGACATCCCGCAGTTTCAATTCTCTCCTTCTGCGAAGCATCTAAAATGCTATTCAGGTTCTGAAGTGACTGGCAGCAATAAACTATCCACAACAGAATTACAGGATATTAATTTGGGCACAGGCACTGGGCAGCACAGAGCTATCAAAACTGACTTCAGGGATGTCTCAAGAATTACTACACTTGCTGTATATGCAACAGCTATTTATCCCAGGTTCCTGGGCATCAGGAAGCTGAGCAGAGATCCAAAACCCCTGCCTGGCACATAGAAGACCAAAAGAATAGATACTGAATGTAAGGAAGGGAAGGACAGGAAGAATTTAACAAGCAAATTCATACTTGAAATAGATTAAGAGGTGGTGATCTGTGTCAACCCCATGGCAATCAAGCCTGGATAGTCATAGAGCTCCCACCAACACCTTCTGTCTGTGCAAATTAATATTTTTAAAGTCATTGGGCAGCCTGAAGAATTTTGGAGGTAAGGAACACATTCCTGTATTTTGTACAGCACTAGAGCATGGTGCCAATAACACCAAGGTCATGGGTTTGATCCCCAAGGGGGCCGGCCATTCATTTAAGACTTGGACTCAGTGATTCTTCTGGGTCCCTTCCAACTCAGAATATTCTGTAATTTTAATACCAACAAGACTTGATATTTGGGTAATACTAGAGATGTACACTCAGGAAAACCAGCCCCTCTCCAAAACTTCTGTGCAGTTTCATGTGCCTGATCACTGCATTTGCTCACTGCACTCATTCCACAAACAGAAGACAAGTCCCGTCTATTCGGAAGAAACTTCCCATAAAATTTCAGAATGGTGCTGCATATGAGCAGCCAATATAGTGCTGTTTCTGGAGAGAGGTTGCCATGGGTCTGAAATGCAGGAAATATGCACTACAGCTTAGAAAAGTGACTGCAGGACAAGCCCCCTGTGCACTGGCTTTTATTTAATTATCCCAATTAGTGGTAATGAATTCAACTATTACAAACCTCTCCTATAACAAGCAATAATGGATTAATTATCACAACAGTTAAAATATTTTCTTGTCAAACCAGAGAGATTTCTGCTTCACTTTCAATAATTTCTGGCACCAAAGACCAAACACTCTTTTATAAAAAGATAAAATAAATGTACCATATTTTTGACCATTCAACAAGTGTACATGTAAAACAACACTATTCAGAACTCGCTATTGGAAATACACCTGGAATGGACAGATCAGCAAGAAAAAGAAATTTTAAAAAATGCAGAAATAATCTATATTTACACAACATTAATTTGTAGTGAAGAATAACCAGTTAAAACTCTTCACAGTTTTGTGGGGCATTTCTCATGTGCATATACACGTGTTTTCCCCCACAAATTATCTGAATATTTTTTTAATAACTTGTCAGAGAATGGGATTCTAGTGTCCTAAATAAGTATAGCCAGCTAACAACACTGATTGCTTGTATTTATTACTGGGAGTTTGCTTTAAGAGGAACAGATGGTTTCCATGCGCTCCCAATCAAATACTCTCAACTGCTTATTTGATCATCCACACTAGGTTTTTTGATTTAAATAATTGAGCTTTAGCATTCTGTACTTTTAAAATTTGACCTGCTGCCTGCAGCTTTTTTGACTTGTGGAAATTGCTGTTGGCTGGTGGCCAGCAGCCTTTTCCTCAGACCCCAGTACAGTTAATTCAGCAGTGAATTAAAAACAGACACTCTGTATTCCTTAGGATAACACAGTCTAAATTATCTTCTCCAAATAATCCCTATAGAGGCATACAAGCACAATTAATAATTCAACTATTAACCAAAAATGAAAGACTCGTTTAATCTCATTTAACACTGAGCAGTCTTATGACACATAAATGAGTGGCTTTAACCTACTGTTTATTTAATTATTTAAAGAGTAAAGTCATTTAAAATACAAATGCATAATTTACAGAGAGACAAATAACATTTAAAATCTACCTTCTATTTATTTCAGAGGCAAAGCTTGTTGTAAAGTCATTCTATTACACTCTATTACTGCTATTGATTGCAAAGAAGCAGCACTTGGTGTTCTTTTGAGTTTAGTTTGTTACTGCCACTGAAGTTGGATGTTTTAATGAGAGTATATAAGCTCTCTTGCCTGGCAAGTGCAAGGAAATAAGCATACTAGGCTTGTCTAGTTACTGAATGATGGAATTGTATGTTTTTAATTACCAACACACAATTTGGCATATGCTCCTTTTTGGGAGAGTTCTTCAAATAAAAGTTTTAAACATCAGGGTAATTGTTAGCCAAATGCAGGGTTAACTTAAACATTAGAGTTAATCTGAAAAAAAAAAAATTGAGAGGGTAACAAAGTTCCCAGGAAAGAACACAACACAAAAATGCATTCACAGAAATTTTAGTTCTTTATAAATATGTATTGAAGGGTCTTCTGAAAATGAAAACGCATATAACTGCACTAAGGAATGTTGCCTAATGGTAGAATTGCCTACATAATTTGGAATATTAAATTTATAAATTAAGTTTGAGTCCTTTTTTAGTTTTCTGATTTGGTCTGTAAAGGTGAGGCCTAAGGAAATTTAATGTTAGATTGCTGTCTGGCTATGTAGAATTCCAACACCCAAAACCTCTGATGGCTAAATCAGATCAAGGAATTTCTTAGAACAAAATGAGGACTAGTAGGTTGGTTTTCTTCTGTGTATATGTATGCGCAGTGAACCTAACAAAAAAGGTTTAGGTAAGGATAATAAGGGTAATTAAGGTAAGGATAATTCATTTAGTTTTTTGCTCCCATCCTCCCAGAGTTACAATAGTGTATCAGCAAAATATCTTCAGAGCCAAGTAGGGAAAGTAAAAAAAAAATTAAGAGTAGTTCAAAGCTTCCAAACATAGAAATGGTGCCCAGTGGGCATCTTGGAAAATGGAAATGTGCAGGGGAGGAGAAAGAACAGACAGTGAGAAGCAATGGATCCAGACAAGAGATGGATGAGCTCCAACCCTCTGTGTTCTGAGTTCTGACTGTCAGGGAGCAGAAGGTTACAGCATGTTAAACAGGAGCTTCTGCACAGGGAGGAGGAATAATTGTAAAAAGGGCAGTACTACCCGTGCTGCCAAAAGCAACAGCACCATCCAGGGAGAGGAGGAGGATTCCATATGCCAGAAGGATGGAGAGCCAGATTTGCAAAAATACTTCAGTATCTAACAAATGTTACCAAGCTCTTAGCTGCAAGACATGCTCAACAGTTGATTACTCTCATTGATTACAAAGGTGTACAGTAGTTAAGTCTCTAAATTCCACAGGGACCTAACAGGGTATTATCAGTCACATAGGTTTTTCAGCTATTTTCCACCAACATTCATCTACTACCTACAGGTTTGAGCAATATTCCTCCATTCCTGACCAGACCCTCAAATTTTCCAAAATGTTGCAATATTTAGATTTTGAAATGCCTGCTCAGAAGGTGTCCTAACAGTCTGTAAATGAATAAAAAAACCCCTCAGCTAGCACTGACTAAAAAATTCTTGCAGACTTCCCAGGTTCATCTGCCCAAAGTGTCTTCATTTAAGTTTATTATTTGTTTTTATTTTCTGTTAATTAAAAGCATAAAATGAGAGGAATAATTACTTAATACTATTGGGGTGAAGCTCTTAGATGAGTTGAAGTAGAATGGGAAAGCAAGTCCCTGCTCAAACTTCTTTAGAGTAGGATGTTGGATGTGTTATCCCGAACCCTACTTCCCAGGCTATGGAACACTGCAGGGCTACTTTCACTTAGTTTTACTATTTCAATTATTTCAGATTGTAAAATAATAAACCAATTGATAATTAAAAACAAACAAACAAACAAACAAACAAAAACAAAACAAAACAAAAAAAAACACCACCACCACCACCACCCCCCCAAACTAAACAACAACAAACAAAAAAACAGAAACACAGAATGGTTTGAGTTGAAAGGGACCTTAAAGCTCATTCAGTTCCACCCCCTGCCGTGGGCAGGGACACCTTCCACTATCCCAGGCTGCTGCAAGCCCTGTCCAACCTGGTCTTGGACACTGCCAGAGATCCAGGGGCAGCCACAGCTTCTTTGGGCACTCTGTGCCAGGGCCTCCCCATCCTCACAGGGAACAATTTTGAGGGAAAGTAAATCACAGAAAGAACATTGAATAAAAATGGGAGGTAAAGGGTACAGCTGCTTACTGGAGTAACAAAGGGAGCTTGGAGGTCTTCGGGAGTTCATTTTTCAAGGTAATTAAAATATGTCAGCTATGTAAGAGGCTTCTCCTAACTTCAGAAGTGTGCATATGCTCAGAGTGCTCTGCAAAAGCAAAGCCTAACAATATGGAGAAAATAAACACCTTGATCATTACCAGATGGAACTTGTGTAGTCGGCGTTACTTAATTTCATAAATACTTAATCATAATTAAAGTCACTAGATGGCTTTTTAAAAGCAGTTAGTTGTTAAGATGATTGGCAGTTTTCCTTGCTGTTGATAACACCTAATGATGCACTCCAGAATGGAAAGCTACATTAAGAAATCCAAAAATACCTTCCCTGTACTCACCACATTAGATAATTCTGAGTTTTCCTTTCCACAGACATTTATTGGTACTTACCACGTAAAGAAGGCTGATGGATGTCAAAGGCTCTCTAACGATACTTTTCAGTTTATTTATTCAAAAGTTTCCGCAACAGATTTTTATGTGTTGGTTGTTATTTCCCCCTACTCGATGGTCCCAACAAACACAATTAGTTTCATGGTACCAGCTGAATCACTTCAGAATTTCAATTTTTATCTGTCATTAGATAAGAAACACAGTTGTAATGTTCCGCATTTAAACTGAAGCCTTGGGTTCCAATAAAGTATTAGGACATGAAAAAACACTTGTTTGTGTAATAGAAATAAAAAATCTGTGGAGGTACTGAAGAGGCCAAAACCAGAAGATAAAAAAGGGATCGGCCTCATGTAAGAGAGTTTAGTAAACAATTTAACTTCAAAATCACATATTTACACAGGTCACCACCACTCACACTAGTCACCCTGACTTGCAGCCAGTCCAGAATACAAATACAGACTCCACCTTCCAAACCTTCCTTTTTGCTTCTCTTCCCAATGTTTGTATACCTGGATCCTACAACACTGAGAATATTGACTTAATTTTAGGCAAACAAGAAAAGCTCCTTAGTGATGTGCTCTGTTTAATTATTTTTTAATTAATTCTAAATACAGAGACCTTTGTTGTATTTAATTATTCATATTTTGTGTGACAGACTAATCACAGACATTATCATTAATTCTGAATAGAAGAAAAGGAGAATATAATATTTTGCTTAAATTTCTACTTCACTATTTCCTTCTGGTTGACTACATCAGTGGCAAGTTTTCCCTCCTTATGAAGGAAAGGAAAAAATAAAGAATTTGCAAAGCTGACTACCAACTTTGATATTTCTCTGGGAATGTAATCGTTAATTCCAATGAGAAATTTAAGTTATGCATAACTTAGGGCTTTTAGTCTGTACAAATACAGCAGAGCAGTAGAAGAAAACAGCTCCTACCTAAAAGTTTTAAGCCTTAATTTGGCCTGGATTTGTAAAGGAATTCTTGATTTCTCTGAAAATTGTTCAGTTGTTCACAGTACTTTCATATAACCACCACCAAGGCCAAGGGCTTAAAAATCAGGCTACTTTTAATTTTCAAAGCCTGTATGTAGAAGCCAGACTTTCAACACTCTTTCCTATAGAAGAAATTCTTCCAGAAGTGCATCTTTTTACAAATTAAAAATACAATAACTAGAATAAACAGGAAAGTTCTTCACGAAGGACAATTGGGGTGCTCCACCCTGGATGGTTACAATGGACAGGATGACTGGCTGTAAATCCCTGGGTCCTCCTTCCTGCCCTTTTGGACCAGAGAAAAGACATTTGCTTTCCTCAGTCCTCAGGCACCTCTCCCAAGCTCCATGGCCATTCCAAGGTGTACTAGCTTGAAAGCAAACTAGTGAGAGACTCCAAGTCAGAAATACAATTTTGAAGAGGTGCCCCCCGTGGGGGGGATGAGCATGAGTGGATGCGTGGGGCACGGGGTTTCTCTGTCCCTGTTCCCTGGTCATGTGTACCCCAATTCCTGTCCCTATTGGTCACTTTGAATGTAGCCCGCGGGAATCCTGTACTTAAGGGAGTGTTCACAGGACCCCGGGGGGGTTGTTCCAGACCTGTTCTGGGAGCAGGTCGCTGTCGGAGTTCCTGCCGGGCTCCGGCCATGTGCGGCCAGGGGGAATAAAACCTGAAAACATCTATCAAATATCGTCTCCTTGATTCTTCCACGGGCCAAGGCTGTCTCGCAGGGAAAGGTTGCAGCCACCCCACTGCAACACAATTTAATAGGAAAAAATAAAATAAATGCAATAGTACAAAGAAACAACCCACTAACAGAGTCAGAGTACACAGCCTGACCCCCTGATGGTCAGGGGGTTGGTAGCAGTCCAATTAAATGGTGGCTGCAGTGCTCCTGGAATGATGGTTCTGTTGAAGCAGTGATCCTGTAGAAGGGCTGGTCTTCCTCTGAAGGTCCAGTGGCAGTGTAGAAGGGTCTTGTCTTCCTCTGGGAATCCAGTGAGAAAGGCTGCCTGTGGTGTTTGAAATCTAAGATTATATCCAGGATGGAATGCTTGGTTCCTTCCTCTGGGTGGAGCATCTCACAATGGGATGATATAATTTTATCAGTCATGCGATGAGACTAGATGGCCCAGTAACAGAACATATCCCCCTGGAGGTAGGATGGGTCATGGGAGAGATAAAGAACTCTGCCCCACCTGGTGTCAACAACTGGCCCTGTAAGAGCCTGAGACGAGAGATGTGCGACTCCAGGCAGCTCTTCAAAATGCTGTTTATTGTATCCAAGATGTGACAGCAGTCACCGGTCATGGGTGACAAGAGCCACACCTATAGCTGCTCAGCCACAGCTTGTAGGCAGATCTGAAGCCCCCTTCTGTTCAAGTTACAAAGCATTATATACTTTTCTTTGCTGAGTATCTTAATACATGACAACCAATCAGCATTATACACAATACCTTTACATTTGCGTATAGCCTATCATAACTACTATCATTACCATATTATAGTCATTATTATTTAATCACAAAAGTAAGTATGTTACAGTTTAAGCTTGAAGTTGTTTTTCAGTTTTCTTGGAGTGGAAAATTCTTTAACCTTTTTTCTAATTGCTGCATAGACATGTCTTGTTTGTCTGTGGTATATCTCTGCTTGGTAAAAACATGTTTTTTATTTACTTACGCTCTTCTTGAGACTTATTTACTTGGTAAAAAACATGTTTTCTGTTTGTAGTCACATATCCTTTGCTCTAACCATAAAGTCTCCTTCCAACTGATCTGCAACCTTTGCCTTCTCAGCTACTCAGCAACCACTGGCTCAGCAAAACATCTTTTACTCTATACCAAAACTTGCTTTTATTTCTATTTCATTCTCAGTTTCTACATTCAGAGATCTTTCTGCCAGACCTACGTATCTGTGAAACTTTCTTGTCAAACTTTCATCCTCCCCAACATGGCCCATTAACAGAAGATATTCCCATGAGTTTACCAGGGAGGAGTCATGAAGGAGATGAGGCAACACTGTCCCACCAGTTTTAACAGCTCATAAAGGTGGTGATAGAATATTTACTTTTGGGCACATCTTACATTGTAATATAGGACACAAGGTTACGGAGAGTGGCCTCACAGAGAAATCAGGCAGCAGCCTTGTGCATGAACCCATCAGGGCCCAGGGACTTTTGTATGTCTAGTTAAAATGTTCCCTAACTTGGTCCCATTCCACCACAAGAAAGACTCCTTGGACTTCTGTGGCCTTGGGTTTCTGAAGCCAGCCTTCCTATAAAGACTGAGATGAAGATGTTTGGTACCTCAGCCTTCTCCACACCCTGTGCCCCAGGCCCCTGTCCCAGTTCAGCAGCAGGCTCATGTTTTCCCTCATATTCCTTTGGCTCCTGATGTATTTATGAAAGTTCTTCTTGTAGCCTTTGACAACTCTCACCAGATTTGACTCCTAGTGGGCTATGGCTTTCCTAACCTCACCCCTTCATGCTCAGCCTCTCTCTATTCCCCCCAGGAATACCTGTCTTTGCTTCCATCTTCCATCTATTCTCATTTCATGTTTGAATTTTGCCAGGAGCAGCATGTTCATCCCTGCAGGCCTCCTGGCTGCGTGTCCTGTTCCTTGGCTAGACTGTTTCTAGCTTGGAGGATGTTATCTTGAATACTGACCAGCTTTTCTGCAACCCTTCTGCCACTAAGGCCCTACCCCTTTCTGCTGAGGGAATCCACTCTACTTGGGAGCAGAATCCTGAAAAGATCTAAGTCTGGCTTTCCAAACAGAGCTTTGGTGTTTCTTATCTTCAGGAAGGAGGTGAATCTTTAAGTGTGGGGTTCCCCCATGCCCCTTAGCATGGGACACCCGTGGGACAGCAAGAGCAGTGCCCTGATGCTACTGATGCAGTTGATGGCACATAACTCATGCTTCATCACTTAAAAATACCCCAGCTGCTCTATAAGGTGACACCACTTTTCCTACTGCAGTTTTTTAAATGATGCTGTGTTGCGGTCTGTAATTTCTGCCAGTGGAAATGGCAGCCGCAGCCTTCCTAGAGAGTGCAGCGGGGCCTCCTTGGGGAGAGAAGCTGTTTCACTTCCTGTAGCCCCTTTTGGACTGCTCCTCATGGCATCGGCTAGCTCTCAACTCCACAACACGGTGGTGATAAAGGAGGCAAGAAGGCTCCCTGCATGGGGGCTTCAGGATGTTTATTCACATGGCTCTCAGAGGCAGAGAGAGAGCCACATGGCGCCAGGCTGGCCCCCCATGTCAGAGGGGACCAGCGCAGCCATTTTCCCCATGCAGAGAGGCTGTCACACGGTATGAGGCTGGATTTTGTATGGGGATGAGGGGGGTGGAGAGAGCACATGGACTAATGGTCCCATGGCACAGGGGCAGTACATGGGCGGGATTAGGGTACAGAACAAATGGGGAGAACCTAAGGTAGTCGTTAGGAGTAGGGGCGGGGGGACAGAGGACAATGTGGGGGGGCAGCCAGTTTAGCAAAAAGGGAGTGGGAAAACACACCGCTACAATGCTGAAAGAAGAGTCGCATCTTGTTCTTACAATTAACAAAGTATTTTGCTTTTTTTGTAACCTCTGACAGCACAAAGTAAAGTGATTCATTAAATGACTACTTTATGGTTATTTATGAGATGCTAACTAGGTGTATGAAGTGCTAATTATTAGGAAAGCACACATTTGGAATATATCCAGGTGTCTTTCCAAATCTTTTTCCCCAGGTGCAGCCATTTTTCAATTTCTTTCTGATTGAATGAACATTACAGAATATACAATTTCTTCACTTAGTTTCATTGTTTCATCAGAGCGAATTCAGGGCACCTGATCACCAGCCATTCTCCTGCACCTGGACACTGCTTTTACCGAATCCACAAAACCATCTAAGCAAGTCAAAGAATCCCCCACCATATTTTTTAAATTAAAACAGGCAAGATACAAGACTAAGCGGCTACTAATATCCAAAGCCTCTGCAAGGGCAGTGAAGCAAATACTTTAAAAGGTTCCAGGAGAAAAAGGTTGAAGGGCTCCTCAGATTCATCCCAGTCTAACTTAGGAAAACACTCCTTTCCTAATGCTGATCGTACAAGCCTGGACAACCAATGCAAGCACCTAAAAAGAAAACTGATCCCCATCCATACTCTGTGCTGTCTCCAGGGCTGATGGAATTGTCCTGCTCTAAAGGAATCTAAATAACAGGACAAGGTGTGTGGATTCTTGGAGCAGGAAGAGCCTGAGCTGTGCCGAGCTCCGGAGGCAGAGCAGGCACCGTCACTGCCCCCTCAGGTGAGATCCCACCTACAGAACTGCCCCAGCCCTGGGCCCAGCACNTGTGGCTATGGCAAGCAAGAGGAGCTCGAAGGAATGAATTCTATCCTGAAGTTAAATAACTGGACAATTCTTATTACACTGGAATGCTCAGTTGGAGAAGATCGATACACACCCCTCATTTCATAGACTATTTAATAGTCTGATTGTGTGATTGTATCAATGCTAAATGGAAATGTATTTTAAAAGGATTCACTTATATTGACATCACTGTCACTGATTGCACTGATGTGGTCCTGCCTAGAAAGATGTTTAAGTAGCAGTAGAATTCAAAATTAATCAATTTTGACATATATTTGAGTGCAAAACATGTGGCTCCACAGAACAGAACTGAGAAAAAAAAAGAGAAGAGAAAGTACCACCAGGCAGTGATATTCTTTAACCCTGAATACAGCATTTTTTATCTCAGCCTTAACATTTTCCATAGTACTTTGTTAAGATTATTTCCACATTAAATTGGATGTTAACACACAACACAACTGTGCTTCAAACGGGCATGAGCTGAGAACTGTGTTCCAGGTTTCAGAAAACAGAAGGAAGGAAAAGGAAGATATTTTCCTGACAACAAAATTGAAGTTAAAACAATAGTAAATAACAGAAGGTAGCACATGTGTGCAGAGCCATAGTATTATAGATAAGGCACAAAGCATTTGGTGTACACCACATAATTAAGTGGAATCTTTTCATTTCCTAATAGAAAAAAAAAATTAAAATTATAGATTGCAAACAAAAGGTTCATTCACCTGCCGTAATAGGAAAAATAAAAGATTTTACTTAATATTCTGCTAAGTCTAAACCCCTGGGCTTGTCACAGAACAATTATTTTATTTTATTTTTCAGCTCTTAAGGATGAAATTTGCCTAATTTGGGGTAGTTTTTGATATTTATTTACAGCCTGCATCTTTGTGCTTATTAGCTAATTTAAGTTCTGTTTCACAGTCTAAGGAAATTATTTAAAGTACCTGGATTATGTTACAGGTTGCATATAATAAGTTAAAAATTTATTTTCTTTGCACTTACCCTTTAAATTAAGCAAAGGTTGGAGGGTAAAAAGGGTAAAGTTCAGACCAACGACAGAAGTTTTATGAAAACCTGAGCTTGTGAACTGTATATATTTCCACAGTCTTTTACAAAACTGGGCGCATTTTCTCTTATAAGCAGAATACACTTTTTGCTTGGTTTACAAAAATCAGTAAAACAATGTCGAAGGCAAAAAAGAAATATTCTAATATGGAAAATAAAAGAACATCAGCTTGCTGCTGGTAAAGATAGTTGTAGACTCAAGTTACAGTTTTATACAAATGCACATTATTTCCCTCCCTCTCTCCTGTCCTACCCCGAAGATGTTAATGCATATTTCAGTGACCATGACACTCCCTTTTCAGAGCAGCCTGGTCAGCTGCTGCTTGATGAATATATGCTTAATCTATAATTACCTATGCAGTCTGGAAAAGAAAACCAGGAAAGATTTAAGAGAAGAAGGGCTATGAGAAATGCTGGATACTTTTCCCCCTAAGAAATAGAGTATATTTGGATTTATTTTCATTTATACTTTGCTAAACCTAAATAATTTTCAAGAAAGAATTTTTTTTTTAATTTCATACCATTCATTAAAAATTCAAATCAAGCTAAACATGAAACTATCCTTGAAATGGCAGAATTTTGATATTGGTTGGAAAACTTAAAAGAAAGTAGCAAATGAAACTGTAGCCTTGGCTTAGGATGCTGTCCTGGCCCAAAATTGCACAGGATCCCTTCACCTTCATACCTGATTCTCAATGATTTTTGCTCGTAATTTAATCCTAATGAGAAAAGCCCTGAGCTTTCAATAAGAAAGACTCTGGTTCAGCCCCCTTCTTTAAATGCTCTGAGTGTATCAAGAACAATTAGCAATCAAGAGGAATAACAGGATAAGTAAAAACCAAAAATCAATGGGCTAAACACCTTTCCTTGAAGAAGATGACCCCAGGTTGGATTGGACCAATTCCACCTCTCGCTAGAATTGTGTCTGCTCTGTTTATTCCTGCCAGGAATCTCTCCCCTTGAAGGCCTCCATGCTGATCTTGCCAACTCCAAAACCACACCACGACATTTCCATCAGTGTTGTGGCCACCTCCTCAACTCCTGCCACGAGATGTGATGGAAATAAGGCAGCTTGGGCTGGCCAAGTCCTTTTTCAATCAGAACATGGCCAGGAAAGCCTTGCTAAGTTTTGTAAAATCCAGATAACCATGCCTACAGCACCTGGCTCCAGTCTTTCCACGCCTCTGATTATTCCACATTATGGAATCCATTGCCTCCATGCCTAGTACTATGCAAGCCTGAAAATTATTCTTTTAAACCTTGTAAAAGCAGTAAAGCCACAATGCTCAAGGCATTTTGATAGTGAAAAGAACAAAAAATTCCTAAATAAAGCAGTGCACAGTTTTAAAAAAATCTAAATATTCAATAGGCATTATGGTTTTAAATATCACAACAAAGAATTTATTTCAGTCTGTTGGCTTTGTTCCGTTGATACTTTACTGGTTTTTTCACCCCAAAATATTTGCTCTGTTTTTTCAGAGTTTTTTTAAAAAATAATAGATTTCAGCTGAAATAAAAATTTCTAATGAGCATTGCATATAGTCTGAAAGATAAGTCATTAAAAATAAATTCATATAGAAGTTGATCTTAAGCCAGCTCAGATTTAAATGATTGCTTAATGTAATATACATATGTTTTACAGGAGATAATATATTCCTCGTGTGTGAAATCATTCTAGATCAGGACTAGTGAATTTCTAAACAAATAAAGGAACAAGATTAGAAAAAGTGCTTTAGAAGTATAAAGAAATTGTCTGAATTTTACAAAGTAAGTTGGTAATTCAGTTAGTTAAGCTAAAGAAAGAGCTCTAAAACACTTAACAATCATTTTGGAAAGGAAGCATTAAAAGTGTCTAAGGTGGGCAAGAATACCCATCTACAATCAACCAGAATCCAGATATTGTCTAATTTCAGTGCAATATACTGGAAAAGGCTTATAGGTGACATAAAATCTTATTACAATTTTCCTCATTCTACTGGTAATTTTCATTAATATGAAAAATAAAAAGGCACATTACTATGACAGTGACATGATGTGAGCAATTTTATTGAAGTAGAAAGCTAAGAATGATAATATGCAATAATTATTTTATTGATGCACAGAAAATGAATTATTCATAGTTACAAAGTATCTGTGGATAATTCTAATTACTTGCTTTTAAAGTATATGAGATCCACAGAAAATACATTAACAACTTTGATTGAACACCTGCTAACCTGTGGAAGATAACAAGCACCAGATTCCAAACTTTCCTGACATTGACGTCAATGGCATTAGGGCTTCCAAAGGTGTATTACTAAAAGATCATGGAGGATTTTGTTCTATTCTGTGTTTCACTGGCCTAAGCTCTGATACAGCCATGCGGACAGTAATAGCTCAAGCTCATCTCTTGTTTCATATTTTTAGTTCATGGTTCACTTTGTATCTGTATTTTATCTAATGCACGGTTATTAATGATGTCAAAGTCTGTATTATAAAGAGTGTCCTCTGTGATAAAGTTATTGTTAAATTCTCACTAAAACTCTCAGTGCTAGCATGTAGTAACATTCATTGTTATTCTATATATTAAGTTGACCTGCTAGTTGTTTGATGTGTTTGATCTTTGCAAGCGCAGTTTTAGGTAGGTGGCTACAACTTACAAACTTTGAATTCCTGAAGTTCAGATTCTGCCACTTCTCTCTGAGCATCACCTTTAGACTAACAAAAATACAGTATTTCTATAATCAGCTGCTCAGCTGGAAGCTCAGTGAAACAGGGAAGGGAATAAAGTCCATTATAAACTTCAGGCACATGAGGTAAGGTGGAGTTCTTCACATCACTTGCCATAAAGTCCTTTCCAAAAATCTTGTGCACCATAAAACCAATTGTTATTTATCTTGTTTTAAGATAGGCAGAAAGCTCATGGACTATTTCACTACCCTTTACCAAAAAAAATTAAATCTGGAGTGATTTGAATGGAATCCCTACCTTTGAATCCCTACATTCTCAAAGCAGGAGCAATAAATATTTCTTTGGGAAAAAAAAAAAAAAGCTCCCTTCTTGCCTGTTTTGCAAGACAAAATATGGGCTGTGCAACATATTTCTGAAAAATACCCAAGGATATTTTACTGGTTATTTGAACATTGACTGATCTGACTTATAGGGCAGGTAATACCTCTTGCCTTGGGGTTAATCAAGTTAATTACAGTATGAAACATACCACCATACATTTTTTTTTTAATTCCTTCTCCAGACATTCTGCTGAACTACAACACATTTCCAGAAGACACTACATAATCTTTTCCCCTCACACCACCCTATAAAACTATTTATTTCCTGGGTATTCTATGCATTCCACTGCAGGACTGCACACTAAATAAAGTATCTACTCATAAGCTTTCATAAAAGATGAAATAGAGCAGGCATGTGCTAAGCTAAGCTCTGCCATTCTTCCTGTCCTTTCAGTGTGTTAACCCAAATAATTTTCATTTCCCAAGCAGTCATTCCATTGTTAACTTCATTTTGCCTGACTAAATGTTGAACAGCTTTTGAAATTACTTAGAAATCTGTTTGCTAGGGCAGGTGCTCAAAATAAAGGAAATGTCAAGAGAAGCTGAAGTGTTGGAACTGAAGGTCAGCTGAATTTTCCTGTGTGCATTTCTTAGGCTCAATAATTATTTACCCTTTTTCAATTGCTTAAATGTTTAATCAAGCAGATGTAACAGAATTATGAAACAAGAGTAAATACATCACAATCATTTTGACACAGACTTCATAAATTCAGAATGGCAGGTTTTGTTGATTTGAATTGTTCCAAATCAATCTGGTGTTTGCAACTGCCAATTACCTTCTTAAAAAAAAATTTCTGTAGGTTTTCAGCTACTTACGAGCAGCTCCAGCTCTCCTTCTGCTGTGAGGATGCAAGACCCACAGAAGCAGCTCAAGAGGTAGAAAAATAGTTTCACTTTTCTACCCAGTTCTGGTTTTCAGTTGCCACAGAAATTGTGTCAGGGTCCAGTGTGATGGAAGGGATTGTTGTATAATTATTTCTCTCTAAGAAACAGATTAAGAGCTTAATATGTCCTAAAAATCAAACAGCCACCCAGATACGATTTTATCACTGTTGGATTTCAGTTGATATAACAAAATTTGAAAAATTACTCATCCTATTACCAACCTATGAACATGTCACCTTCTACTATTCTCTGACACCACTGGTCTTTAAGAGGATATTGATATAAAAAAACCCAAACCAAACAAAAAAACCACTACAGAAAAACTTATTCCTATTTTATTACATGTAAAAGTTAAAAATGGTACCCAATTTTACCCAAAGCAGATACTCTCCTTCTCCATAACCTGTACCAAAAAGCACAGCCTGATCTTCAAGGAGTTCATAAAATATCAAACATATTTGTGTTGAGAGGGCCCAGACAGTAGAAAAAGAGGGACATTTAAAAATGTTAAAAAATCATCCTGACAGGAAATAAAGATGGAGCAGCAAAGTACACAAGCCATAAGGTCTCTTAGCCCAGGGGCCCGCTGCAAGATTAGGAGTTCATGTGTTGGTTGATCTTGTATTTGTTAGTGATATGTGATACACATCTGGAGAAGATCTCTGGTTGATTTGATGAACGGATAACTGAAGAGGAAACACAGCTGCCCACACCAGAGATGGAAGTTACAAATAGTTATCTCAGCCACTTAAAATAATGTGCTGAATTTTGGAATAGGAGAGGATTCAGTACCTCACATGGGGGGAATTCACAGTAAGGACATACAAAGATAAACATGAATGTACACAGGGCAAAGTATTCAAAGAGAGAAAGAAAGTGCATTACTGCAAGAATTAAAACTTTTGAACATAACCTAATGTGTATACACAACGAAGTGAGATGGTGTCATGGGTTGACATCCCTTCCTGCTCTTCAGGTTTTTCTTCCTTTTGGCTCTGTACAAACAGGGCACTGCAGGCTGTGCTACTAAAACGATGGTGATTATTGGTTTGCTTTATATGAACCACAGGAAATGAAAGTATAGAGCTTAGAGATGACAATTAATCTCTAACAATTGTTTGCTTAGGGTTACCCAGAGTGAAACTCTTGTAATTCACTATGAACTGGATTTAAATTGCACAAAATCTGAGAGAAGCCTTCTACAGCTGCCTACTCAAAAACTTTTTAGCTGGCTGTGGGCTCTGAACTGTAGCTCTAAATCCACTTGTCGTGTTTTGATGCTGGCTTAAATGCCAAACACATGAAATCTAATTATGGTTATAAGTGGAATATGGATTCGTTGAGGAAAATGTAAAGACATTTCGTGGCAAAACAAGGTTCACACTTAAACAGGTGTAATATAACAGAAAGTTTATTATTAACAGAATGAGGAAAAAAAAGATTGATAAGAAATTAAAGAAAACCTTTAAAACACTTTGCCTTTCCCAATGTTTTTTCTTTTACCATAAACCTTTCACAAGTGCAAACAAAACAAGAACATGGTATTTTGGTCAGAGTTGTACTTTTTAAGAGTCTATTTATGCTTTAGGAAAAGAGGTTACTTCGATTGTGCCATAGAGTTTTTCACAAACCAACAGTCCCGCCCAAAGAAAAATCTGTTGGAAGTGAAGAAAGGTATCTTTTCCATGAATTTTTTGCAGCTTTCCCATACTGCAAAAATCACGGGCCATAGGAGAAAATGGGGTTTTAATTTTTTTAAGGATGAGTTATCTCAGTCTGAAAGCACAAATTCCTTACTTGAAGCCTCTAACAATTTCTCATAATTTCTATATGGCCTGGCGTGGGCCTTGTCTTTAAAGTCACAGGCTGCACAAGAATTTCTCACCCCCCCCAAGTTTTTTCCAAATGGATTAAAGCCTTTCTATGGCTTTACAAGAAGCAATTTTTAAGCTTCGCGCTAAAAGCGCAGCAGCCCTCTTTTCCTGTTGCTAGAGCTGCCTTTCCATGTGGTCTTGCCTCTTCCCCTCTGTCTCTGACCTTGGAATCGCCATGTTCAGCTTTGTCCCATGTGACTTTACTTTTCTCCTCTTTCCTTGCTGACGTGAAAGAAAAGGTGTTTTCACTGGCTGCAGTGCGGTGTTTCCTTCGGCCTTGGCGAGGGCTGTGCTGGATGCAAAGGTGTCTCGCTGGCCCTGCTGGTCCTGGCAGTCCAAGACTCCATCTCGGCCACGTGGCCTCAGCCACAGGCTGCCGGTGGAGCAGGGACAGCTCACCCCTGGGAGCGGAGAGCTGGCCCTGCACGGCTGTGCTGAGGGGTCGAGGAGAAGGGCCCAGCCCCGCACTGCTGCGCTAAGGGGTCAAGGAGAAGGGCCTGGCCCCACACTGAGGGGTCGAGAAGAAGGCCCTGGCTCAGACCCCGGGCCTTGGGGCCCCCTAGCCTTGAACACCCCTCACCCCTTGAGCCCAAAAGACAAAGAGGAAATTCCCACCCTGCCTTGGTTTTTTATATTCAAAACTGCGAAAGTGATTGGCTCAGAAACTTGTCAATCACACAGGTTCAACCCATTACACTACTCTTATCTGCCATGAAATTCTTACAGTTCAGTTAATTCAAAAATATAAACATTTACTCATTTATGAGCTTCAGAATCAAACAAGTTTCCAAATGTAATCTCTGAATGTGACAGAGGAAGCAGCACATCTAGAAATGACTGATCAAAGCAACAGTAAGAGCACAGCCTGTGCTTGAATTCCCATTCAAATGCTTTGCTTGCCTTTAAACAAGATACACGTGTAAGATGTGAGGTACAGTGAGCACAGGGCTTGCAGTTCCCATCTAACTCATCCCCATTTTGATTTGCGCAAATACCCTTATTTATTAGTAGAAAAAAGATGAGTTATTTTCAAACCCTTCACAGCTAAAATGAGAACAGAAATGTTGTCATCAGCAGACACTAAGGTAAAGTTTTGCTTGAAAATAAGGACCTGGATCACTTTTTATCAGTGAATCAAGTCAAGCCATAGCTGAATTGTAATTATTCCAAAAATGTACAGCAATTTCACATGGCAAAGTTCAAAGGAAGTGATGATGTACTTAGGAAATGGCAGAGATAGCCTTAGAAAGGTAAATATGCAGGTATTTTCATGAAAATAAATGTACTGTATGAATAGATCTGCTAGTCAGAAAAATAATGACTGGGTGTTATAATGAGACCTGGCTGCCATTAGCTGATTGAGAATTCAAGGTTTATTTTTAAGTGTTACAGCAGCAAAACCTCTAAAACCAGCAAAGGCAGCTCAACCTTTCCTGGAACATATTAAAAAAAAAAAAAACAACAACAACAAAAAAAAAAAGGTTTAGGGGAAAAAAAATATCCATTGGAACAGCAAGATAATTCCTCCTCAAGTCAAATCATAACCTCAGAGTAGCCCAATGTCCTTCAACATACAACATGATTTTTTAATTGAGAGAAGCATATAAAAATATCTTTATACATTATAGACTCACTGCAGAGCGTATAACTAAAGAGTCATGGTAGGATTCAGATTAATTTATTTTGAAAAAAAGTCATATTCAGGCTAGAGAAAATTAACTGCACTTTTTTTTCCCCTGAAGGTTCATATCTGAATTAGAGTTAGCAAGAGAGAAGCTGATAAAAGAAACAGCAAGGAAGCATCTAATGTGGTCTGAACAACACTGAGAAGGAGGAAAGCCCAGAGAGACCTTTTAAGATCATTCAGCAAAATAGAATTTGAAGTAGGGGCAAGAACTGCTGCAGTCAGGGAAGCAGAACTTCATAGATGTCCTAGAAACAAATAATGCCCCAAAATGAGAAAGGCCTGTGCCTCACAGGAGAAATAAAATGCAGAACTCTGAACCTGCCATTCCACTCCTGTGACCAAACGTGACAAAGCTTTTGGCACCTAACCAGGCCTAAAAAACCCCAGACCACAGCAGCTTTTATGGTTAGATACCCTGGTAACTGCCTGAGCTCTTCACATTCAATCTCCTACAGAAAAGGTGTCAAATCAGCCACCACTGACAGAAACTGTGAGCCCATAGTTTCTACAGAATGTTTCTGATTGCCTGACATCAGATAGACCTTTTCAGAGCAGCTTAATGCTCCTTTCATGATGTCTCACCTGTGGATAAATAAAAATAACCAGGGAATGAGGACACCAGTTAGACTGGAAAAACCTCTTTACAAAATTAATACAATTTTAATGAATGGTAAATTTTAAAAATATTTTCAAATCCTTAGATCGGTATATAACAAGACAAAAACAAAAAAAAAAACAAAAAAACAAACAAAAAAAACAATTGGTTTCATGCATTTTCTTCTTATGTTAAAACATGTGAATGACAGACATGGCAATACTTTCCCACATGCTCTTTTATATTCTCCAAGGTGCAAGAGGAAATTAAAACCCTACTGAAAAAATTAAATCCCTGAAAGCTCCAGCTTTTATTTATGTTGGAGATATTTTACACAACTATGTATATGTATTATACATATATACATAAAGATATCTGAAAAGAGTATTTTTCAAAATTTGAACTGTATTTTATTCTGAAATGTGCAGTTACCTTAATTTTGAGAACTTAGGAAAATCCAATTCATATAAGCAGATTTACCACCCTTTTCTCCAATTACCTCCCTGTCATGGGTTGGCACCCCTTCCTGCTCTTCAGGTTTTTTTTTTTCTTTTGGCTCTGTTTCTTCAGAGAGAGAGCCCAGGAAGTGGTTTGCAGCAACAGGTGCTGTAATTTCCTCTAGAACTTGATAGAACCAATCAATTAACTAATT
>VYZQ01024505.1:39703-58535 GCA_013400655.1 Mystacornis crossleyi
TTTCTCTTCTTTTTTTTCCTGGACTGTTTCAAACCGAGGTGGAGGCCTGAAGGAGTGCTCACCTCAGCCCCACTCTGATGAGAGGAGCTACCTACAGAAGGACTTTAGATTTTTTTTTTCACAGGTTTTCTCTCTATAGCGAGGGGGGTTTATCCTGGAGATAGATGAAGAGAACTTTTGTATTTTTCTGGAAGTGCTTGTCCTTAAAATTGTAACCCCCGCAGCTAAAGGTGAATCCTCGAACACAGTTGTGGGAGAAGCTGTGGTCGAGGAGGGGACTCTCACATGTCAACAGAAAACCCACCCCCTGATGGCGGTTGTGCTGTGACGTGGATGCCATGAAAAGATTGTTCTTGTGGAAAAGTTCCATAGCTGAGCAAAAGAGACTTCTCTCTCTAAATGGACTGACACAAGATTGTTATAGAATGGCAAACTGAAATTTGTGTCTTTATATGGTGGATGGAGGAGGTGCTGAAGAAAAAGGGGGTTAATTTGCTTTAATTCCTTATTACTCCATTTTACTTTTAGTTGTAGTAATAAAATTCATTATATTCTTTAAAGTTCAGTGCCTGCTTTGTATTCCTCCATGTTCTTATCTCACAGAAAGGGGAAAATGTGAACTAAATCACTACACTCCCCCAAAGGTTTTTTTGATGTCTGTCTCTTCTTCTGGGAGCATTACCAATGACTGTTTGCTGAAAATATTTGAAAGGGGCAAATTATCAAATGCACAGGAGGTAGAAACATACTATTTTAAATAAAATAAGACTTATTACCACAAAATGAAGAGATAGGCTAAGCATCCTCTTCAAGATCAGCATCAGGGCAACTTTTGAACTGCTGTAGTTCCTGCTTTTCAATATATGTGTTTTTTTGAAACTAAAAATAGCAAACATAACTCTAAATATCTGGACACTTGTCATGTACAACACATGACTGAGGCTGAGCTTCCAGTTCCAGGTATTTTATTTTTTAATATATTAAATCATTCCAAGGACTATCACCTCTTACACAGGGACTAGAGAAAGCCTACATGTTGAATCAGGAACAGTAAGGATTTTTTTTTTTACATTTCTTTTATTTATCCTTTGCTATACCAAATCCCCTCTATTTTTGGATATGGTTCCCATAAAGAAGGTAGCAATAAGCTCTCTTCCCCCTTCAGAACCACAGTCACCAAGGAAAAAGACCCATATTTTTCAGAATCTATATATTTGTATTCTAAAATAACAAAAATTACTGATTTGTATTCCTATTTGCCATATAAAACTAGGGTCACTTTGAAACAATTTATAGGCTTTACGAGTAATACCACTGGAAAATGTCATGTCATAAGCATGATGGATTATTTTGTTTAAAAGATGATACTGAGAATTATTACTACTCTGGTAGTTCTTTATCTAGCAATACTTCATTTCTTTCAGCAGCAATTACAACAGAAATTGAAAAATCATGGAACATTTCTGTATTCTTTGTGTACAGCTCATGAATCTCTATTTATCAAGCTTGTATTTTGTGTTCAGATAGTTTAAATATTTCATAGAATTTGTGATGCCAGTAAAATATCAGTTTTTTCATTAAGAAAAAAAAGATGATCATATTCATATATCTTTGTTATATAATTTTCTAAAGAACAGCTTTTCATTATCAATCTTAAAAATCAGCAGTTTATCAATTTTCTCACTGAATTTCATTCAATTTTAGTAATTCTCAACTAAAACTCAATTAAACCAGTTTCTTCCCATTAATTTAATTACTTCTGATCTCTAGCAATAGCCTTTGTTAATTTCAATTACTTTCAATAAACCTTCTGTTAAATCCTTTTACCTCTAATTAATTTCCATAAATTTGTTTTCCTTTAACTCATTTGCCAGCTTTTAAACCAATCCCACAGATACAATGTCTGACAGGTTTTGCTCTTGAAACATCACATATATACACACATATATATAAACACTAACTCATAGAAAAAGTAATAAGAAGTCCGTGTATTTTGGGAGAAATTAATTAATTAGAAGGTTTATATAAATTTGACAAATTTCAATGGCCTATGGAATTTAATTGTGAATACTCTGATAAAACAGTGAAAGCTGTTGCCTTTTCCATCTCTTTAAAGGCACATGGGCATCAACAGTTTTCCAGAGTTATCCAGATATCTTCCAGGTTATCCTCTCCTGGTTTGAAAGTCTCCTCAAATAGACCTCAAAATTGTACTTAGGGATCCACACTGAGAACGAAACCCCCAAGTGCCAGGTTGCAGAATTCAGAGCAGGTTTGCACACCCTGGGTCTCAACGAAGGGCACGGAGAACCAGCTGTAATCCAGGGAGATTGTTCTGATATCACTGAGTCAACCCTGAATGAGGTGACGGTCACTTGGAATTTGGATTTTTTAAATTTGCTTTCCCAAGCTCCATTTAAATTTTTATCCCCTCACTAGCTAGAACTTATCTATGAAGCAGAAGACATAATTAAAACCCACTTGCTGATAATGATCAGCTTAGTCCCTTCAAAACCAGATTTCACAAGCAGGAGAGCGCTGTGGATGGGTGATTCTGATCCTTCCTTTCTTCCTCTCTACCCAACTATTGAGGCCAAAACTTTTTAAAGCTGCAAGGTGACCAGTTACACTCTGTTTTCTCTCAGCTCCAGAAACTGTGAAATTCCTGAGCTGCTCAAGCCAGGACCATCATCAAACAGCAGTTTGACAAGAGGCTGGTGCTGACTTCGGCTCCCACCTCACAAAGGTGGAGCACTTTACATAGCCACATTCCCTCCAGATCTGCCAAGCAGCAGTTCAGGTGAGAACATCAATATTCCCATTTCCTGTAGGTTGCATTCCCAGGTTTCACCAGGCAGTGACTCTAATTGTTGAGTTTTGCAGAATCCTGTGAAAACCTCCCTAATTTGCCAAAAAAGATACTGTTTTTTAGTAAGTGTTGCAGAAAGTCCTTCTGAAGGTGGTTTAGCCACTTTGAGTTGCTGAGGAAAACACATGCATACAGCCCTAAAACCCAGGGTAAATCAATACTTATAAACGTATTTTTCTTTCAGGAAATACACTTTGAGTCCCTGTTTTCCTGTGCTTGTGTCAAGTCCCCCTCTCAGTCTAAGCATTTCTTTCAAATGTCGGAAAAATCTTTTCAGACTTACAGAAATCTATCAAACGCTCATAAAGCCTTACATTCCTATAATAGAGGAATAACAGAAAAATAAACACACTGAGATCCTAGGAAAAGGTGTTAATTTTCAAAGAGAATGTGCGTGTTCTAAGGCCACTCCTGCAATAATTCCCCTGATTTCCCCTCATTTATAAGCCCTCTCTCTGCCTAGAGTTGCTGATAATTAGACCATGAGGGATGCTTTCCAGCCGGGCTTGGATGAGGACCTGAGTGCCCTCAGGGCAAACTTCTCCTTCTTGAATGGAGGCAAGTGAAGCAAAGCTTGGCAGGTCATGTTTCTTTAAATAATTTTTAAGGGTTCTTTTGTTCAATATGAGAATTGGGTTAGTTTTCTTTCAACCTCTCAGGGGTTTAATATAGAACGGTAACCTAACTCAAAGCATTGTGAACCAGGGAAAAAAAAAAATTAATGGAGTATTTTACTTTCTTCGTTCTAGAGATTTTCCTCAGTTAAACTAAAATAGGAGGAAAAAAAAGGAAAAGGTACACCAAAAAACCAACAAAAAAAATCTGGACAGAAAACATTCCCCATACATTTAGAATATTTTTGTGTAATATTCAGCTGTTTTCTCCATGGAAGTTCTAAACAGGACTTTCCCTAACCAGTTATTTGCAGTTGAATTTAGGAAATACTTATAGCCAAACTAGAATGTTAGGGAAAAAAAAATCACATTATTGAAATTTTTAAATGTTGCCAGTCACCGTCTCTGCTGTATGATGATTTTCTGAAGTAGACACTAGTAAATCTTCATCTCCAGTAATCTATAGCTTATAAATTGTCACAAACATATTTTTCTCTTTTAAACTGCCACTGAGAAGCAGAGAATGGCTATATGAACTACACTTTAAGAAATCCCCCAGAATAATCACTCATCTGCATAAGAAACTTCTTGAATGCTGAGGAAGAGCTTATTAAGAGAAAAATTAAAAGGGAAAAAAAAAAAAGGGAAAAAATCAAGTAGTAACGACTTAATTTCACTACAATTTAAGCCGGAAAATTCCTTTAAATACTCACCTGAAGTAGTCAACACGTTAGATGAAAAAAAAANGGCTGAGCCCCTTTCCCAGCTCCCTCAGCCACTCCTCCTATGACTTACAAAATGAATAAATTTCCCCCCTTCCCTACCAGATACAGGCTCTAAATAGAGTTGAGGTTTAAATGAGATGCATCTTTAAAATGGAACATTTTTGATAAAATTAGCATCTCTCTCAAGCTATTTGGCACAGAAATCACATATGCCAAAGATATAAAAAAGTACACTTACACTGCCTGTAACAGCCATACACTCTTTTCTTCCTCTAAAAGGCACTAAGCTTAACAGAGGAATTCAAATTCCAGTCTCTATTCTCTTCTCCGTTTTCCTCTTTGTCCAAACCTCTTAATGATAACACAACAATTACTTGTTCTATCCCCACTGCAATGTACTTCAGATTTTGTTAGCATTTCCACTTAAACGTTGCATTATTCTTTCCTGTCCTATGAGGTTTCTAAGTTGCTTGAAAGTGCCTTCCGAATAGAAATATCTTCGTGTAAATATGTCTGTTTCTGAATGCTCATGATTAAGGAGATAATGTTGCAGGCAACTAGCATACCACGTTTGTAATTAAAACCATTTCTTTTAGGGCTGATGCATCATTCTTCCAAACTCAGTACCTTGGCACCTCTGTGTCCTCTTCATATATTCAAATATAGTTTTATCCTGGCACCATCACAGTATTTGTTGTAGAGAGCGTGTGAGAAAGCATTTTGAACTTCATACTGGGGATTTTAAACTGCTATAATTTTTCCAAATATTGTTATCTCCACAATAAGCAGAACACACTTGAATTTTGAGGACACGGTCTATTTAAGGAAAATTGTTTTTCTGCTAATCTTCGGAATACTTGTCAAGCCACACAAAAAGCTATAGGTTTACACACACTTGGAATTTGCAGGACAGTGGCTTGAAACACAAGCATGATACCCCCAGAAGTCATCTGTGTGCCTGAGAGCTGAACAGTTCAAATATTTTCCATTACCAGAAAAAATGAATTTATATTGATCTTCATCCTCTCTAGAGCATCCTTTGGAAAAATGATATATATGTATAGATGAGGCACTGTGCACTCCAGTACCATAACGATTGGCTCCAAATGAAAAATGAGGACAGCAGCTCATTATACAGCACACATGGGGCAGTGCTTCTGTTTCCTTTACATGGCTTTTTTTGCCAGAGTAAATGTTCTTATTTAAAAGTTTGTCACCAAAAGTGCCTGTATCTACATTACAGCATAAGGAGGCTTTAGCCTACAACCAGAAAACCCAACCAGCAACCCAAAAAGCAGGGGGAGAAAGAGAGAGAGAGAAAGGGAGGGTGGAGAGGCACTGCACAGTCCTTACTCCTCTTCTTGTAAATGGCACAAATCACCAGCCATTTTTATGGAATATAACCTATTATAATTTCTTATTTCTCTGGAATCATTGTCTCACGAGCTTTATAAACACTGATGAAACAGGCTAAATTATCTCAATAAGGCAATCAGATGGGGTTTTGCAGTTAACAACAGCAACAACAAAACAAACACAAACAATCCACACACAAGTTCACGGAAAAAAGCCCAGTAGTTCCTCATAGAATGTCAAAAGGGTTTGGGGTTGAAGGGACCTTTAATATCATCTTGTTCCACCCCCTGCCATAGGCAGGGACTCCTTCCACTATCCCAGGGTGCTCCAAGTGGAAGTGTCCAAGGCCAGGTCGGATGGGGCATTGAGCACCCTGGGATAGTGAGAGGTGTCCCTGCCCATGGCAGGGGTGGAACTGGATGATGTCAAAGCTCTCTGCCTACCCAAGGCATTCTGTGGTTCTCTGATTCTCTCCATGGCAGAAAATTCAGAGGCTGAGCACAATTTCCTCATCTGACTGAACTGTGGAGGATCTTACTACCTGAAAGGTTAAAGCCCAGTAATTAAATAACTTTATTAGAGAAAGAAATCTTGTGGAGAAATTCAAGAGTTACAAAACAGCAGGAAAACCAACACCAGAAATATTTTTTTCCGTGAGCCACCAGACTCCTATTTCTTTTTCCAAATTCTCTGCATCCGAATGGAGACAGTGCCACAAGTCATCTCTTATGGAATGGGTTTTATTTCTGTATCCCTAAAAACTGCAACAGAGGAGCAACAAAACCAGGTGATATTAAATTACTGTATAATGACTCTTCTCTAAAGAATTTGCAAAAGGCAGATTCACCAAAAAAATACGGAGTAGGAGAAAATCTAAACACTTCTGACCAATTACCCATACACCAGGATATACCCTGAAGCTTTCTGTCCTGGCTTCACTTCCATAACTAAGGAGAGCAGTTTTGATTGGTCTGAATAAAGGAGGGAATAGAGGTTTCTTATCAATATTTTCCCTTCTGGGCTTTTTTAGGAACAAAAAAAAGGGAAGACTCACTTTGCTACAGCTAAGTCCTCTGTTTTGCATCCAGTAAAATGTTCTCTACTCTGGATCAGCGAAGGAAACTGCATCAAATAAAAGGATTCCTGTTTGCTTTGTGCAGGAAGATATTTCTCAGGTTTGTAGATAACCAGAACATTCCTCAGAGGTCCAGTCCTACAGGCACAGCATCACTAATTTCAGAAGCAGCTGAATACTTAGAGACATCACTAGTACTGTTAGAAGTTTGGTACTTTCATCTTTGGTAAACCTGAAAAACCCATTTGTATTTAATACCAGCAGAAACCCCCAAAAAATGGCAAGAGAGAGACCCCAAACAGGCACCACTGGGCTTTCACTGTGCAGCAATCCCAGAAGGCTCAAAACAAAGTAGAGGAATTTATGTGAAGCCTGTGAGGTGTAAGAAGTTCTGTGCAGAGAGGTCCTGGCTAAAAGCTACAAACTGTAGCTGTGCAATCAGTAAAAGGTGGTGTTTGCATTGCAATGTTTGGGTTTCTCCTCAATCACGAGCAAAGTCAGAGGTGGGCTCTGATCATCTCCCTGCAGCTCACCAATCAGGAGCGTCTGCCAGTGTGTGATGAAGTGGAACTACATGACGTGGCAAAATATGATATGACAAGGAAATTTTAAAGGAGAACCCACTAATTTGAACCAGTGATTTCTATGATTCAAACAGCCCCATTACTTATATACTGAATTTTCCAAGCTGGATTTGTGGCATATTTTTAACTGGATTAAGTGTCAACTTCAACGGAGCAATTAGCATTTTAAAAAATGTTTCTCATCAACAGAGAACTATTTATCACCTGGCAAGTAATAATTCCTTATTCCTACCTTTAGTACTGTGGAATACTGTCTCTCAAAATTCAATCAAAAGAACACAACAATTTATGCTAATGTAATCTTTGTACAGCTTTAGCTAAAATTTCAAGTGCTGATAATTACAAAAAAGTGATGGGATGTGATGGGATTCCAGAAACCTGGCATTTTATTTATTTCTTTTTCTGGGGACAAAAATTCAGCACATTCTTGAACAATGTTCAGTAGCACACGTGTATCTTAACATGTCTTGTATTTCTAGCTGAGATGCTGGAAATAGCTCTGGGAAAGAGCAGACAACAGAGTGCAAAGCTTGTGGAGAACTGTGCAATCTACATACAAATACCACACATTCCTTGGGAAAGGTGACACAAACAATTCCATCTGTCAGTTTTTAAATTTAAAAAAAAAAATGGGCCAGGTTCTATATAAAGTAGCACTCTGGTACCAAGCAGCATTACCCTAGGATGACAAAACATATTCTGTGAAAATTAATATAAATTTTTTGTGGTCTGCTGGGCACCACCACGATGCTTCCATAACTGGAGATTTTGAGTGGCGGTATCTTCAGAATGAACAGGGAAAAAAGTAATTATTGAAGATGAAAGTATGCATTTAACAGACTATTTATTAGAATCGCAGAATGGTTTGGGTTGGGAGGGACCTTAAATCCCATCCAGTGCCACCCCTGCCATGGCAGGGACACCTCCCTCTATCCCAGGCTGCTCCAAGCCCCAATGTCCAACCTGGCCTTGGGCACTGCCAGGGATCCAGGGGCAGCCACAGCTGCTCTGGGCACCCTATGCCAGGGCCTGCCCACCCTCCCAGGGAACAATTCCTTCCCAATATCCCATCTAACCCTGCTCTCTGGCACTGAGAAGTCATTCCCCCTAATTGTGATTGTGTACATTTACATTTCGCTTGAACTTAAGCGCCAAGCCTTGCTCCAGGCTTCCAGGTATCAGCCTTATATAGGTGGAAAATTTCCCGTTTCTCCTTGCTTATTTACTGCTTCAGATGTTTTTCTTACACCTAAATGGTTTTCTTCCTAGAGATTTCATAAGGGATTCATCCAGGGATCAAGATCCTGCACAATTTAACTACCTTTACTGCCAGTACCAGCCGACTGAGAATTGTACAAAGATTGACATTTTTTGTTTTGGGGTGTGTAATTGGCTTGGACCATTTTTAAAGCTTACAAAATACTGGCAATCCTCAATATTACTGCACAGTCTCAGCTCTATTTTGCAGAAAGCTGCACAGTATCTTTCCATTCTTTGGGTGATGTACCAACATTAGCATGTATTAAAGAGATCCATGCAGTACATGATCATTTCTAATCTCTCACATCTTCAGGTTTCTCATAGTCAATACCCATAATGTTTGTTTCAATATTAATTACACAAATTTCAGGCAGGATTAAGGAGCATATAAAAAAAAATTACATAAAATCAGAGGAACCAGAAGGAAGAGGTTTCTTAAGCTCTTTTAGCTGCTTAGAAATAAATCATAAAATGTCAAGCTAGAAAAATTGGCTCAAATAAGTATGATTTTTCCTGAATTAGCTCCCTAAGCTTTTATCCTTAACACTTTCAAGTCAATCCTAAATGCTGTGCTTACCTTAATATCAAACAGTTCTGCTATAACACATGCAAAATATGGGACGTACGAGCTGTTCTCAAAGTGAAAGAAGTTTGTCTGTGTTTAAATCAGGAAAATATAGAATTTGTTTGGCATCAGAAGGAACAGAAAAGCCATTAGGATAATTTTTATGTATTTCTGTTCCATTCAGCTGAGGGCTTCCACTTGTGTTATCTTCTGTTATACTCATTATATGCTGCAAAACTTGGTATCTTAAATCTCACAGCTATTTAATTTCATATATTCAAATTTTAACAATAATATAGTTATGTCTGTTAGAAATTACACTGTCATAATTATATCATCATATTTTAAAGTGTTCAAGGCTTTAAAAATTTTAAACAAGCTGTCATTTCAGATTCCACAGGGCTTTCATTCTTTTTCTGTGACCTATGAGAAACCCAGTTAATACTTAGTTGTACACTATATATGGAAATATAGAGAGATACATAGGTAATGTATCCCTAATTCTGGATCTAATGCCCAGAATATATGAAAAGAAGTGTTTTAAGGAACTGTTTAAAAACTGAAGTTATGTACAATTGAAATTCTAAGCCTGAAAATAACTCTTTATGAACCATTTATTCAGCATGGCAATGAAAAAATAATATATATAGAATAAAAAATAAGTCAATATATATATTTTTTCATAAATGGCTACAATATTCATGACACAATCAAGACACAAATTCCACAGATTTTGTATTCAGCTAGAATTTGGGCTACACACCTCAAGTTTAAAGGTTCCCTTTACTCCCCTTCCAGACAAATGTCAACATCTTAGAACCCCCTTCCATACCTGAGTTTAACTGTGCTTTTGTTCCCAAACCTGCAAGACTTTCCACAAGGTAGATCACTGAGGCCATGCAGAATGTTGTCAGGGAGCCCCTGACTGTGGCCTTAGTAGATAAGAAATGATTCTATCAGCACTGACAGATGTTCTTTCCTCTCAGGAAATGGCCACCAAGGATGAAAGTTGCTACTTGCATATCAAGAAGATGAATTTGCATTTAAAGTCCTCTCTCCATTCCCCGGGATCCCCATCACTGAGGAGCACTTTTTTCAGTGTGAGCAGCCCAGCAGGAACAGCAGTTTGCAGGGATGTTCATCCCTCCAGCAGGAACAGGGGTTTGCAGGGATGTTCCCCTGCCTCCAAGGACCATGGGTGCAGCACTGAGGTCAGGATGGTACTACTGCCCCCCAAACATCTGCCTCACCTCCTCCTGCTGTGAAGGCTGAGAGGATCACTTTGGCAGGCAAATCTATTTGTGCAGAAGTGTATTTGAGAGGAAATACCTTAAAAAACCCTGACTTTGGTGTGTGCCTTAAAAGTGATTTTTGTTTATGTATCTTATACACGAAATTATCCAGAAACTAACTACAAAGGAATACTTTCATCAATAGCAATTTAAAAAAAAAGACTAACATTAAGTATAACAACAGGATTAATACTAAAATCCTCTCCAATTCATGTATAGAGAGTGAAGGGATGGGCATCATCTTAAGATGTGCCAGGGAAGGCTCAGGTTGGACATCAGCAGGAATTTCCCCATGGAAAGGGTGCTCAGGCCTTGGCAGGGGCTGCCCAGGGAGGTTTGGAGTGCCCATCCCTGGAGGTGTCCCAGGAAGGCCTGGAGGTGGTACTCAGAGCTCTGGGCTGGGGACAAGGTGGGGATTGGGCACAGCTTGGACTCAATGATCTCAGAAGTATTTTCCAACCTCAAGGATTCTGGGATTCTATAAATAGATTTGTAGTGCAAGTCAAATACACATCTAACTTAGCATGAGTTATAATTCATCTACCCTTAAATGGAACAGCAGTTCAGAAAAATAATGTGCATTTCCTTTGAGGTTAAAGATATCCTAGGGAAAAATAACACGGCAGAGTCATAAAACAAAACAAGGGGGAGGAAAACTTGTACTACACAAAGCAGAGTGTTTTCAATCCATCTTGATTGATGGTTCAAAACAAGGGATTGAAAGCAAAAGATATTAAATTTCAGCACACAACAATGGCCAAACTTCTCTTCCACAGGGCATATTCAGTCTTGCAAATAAACACAAATAGTCATTAAAAGTTTGTATTTAACATACTGCAGTTAGTAACTTAGAATTGAGCAAAGTCCCTGAATACAAAAAGCAATTAAATGTAAAGAAAATTCAAGATTTCTGTAGTCCTTTTCTTTTCAATAATATATGATTTTTTGGTATGATTTTGTGAAGCAGTTTCAGCTGGATCCCCTTTGTGACTCTCAGAATTATTAATATGATATGCTGTTCTTGAAAGCATTTGGTAAATGTGCTAACATGCAAATTAAATACACTACAGACTATGGCAATAATGTATTGATCCTCCTTTTCTAACAATAAATTTTATCTTTAAAATAAGTATATTCCCATGGACACATATTAATGTAAATAATCCATGGAGGAATACAGACAGTGATTTTTGTCAACAAGCAATCAAAAGGTGCTTATGTAATCTCAATGGAGGTCAAGGGGTTTTTTAGGACTTCAGTATTTTTAAACCAGTCTCTGGAAAAATTCATCAAATAAGCAGGTCCCTTTAAACAAAATATTTTGCCTTCTAACCATAAAAAGCTTGAAAATATTAAATCTTGTATTAGAGATTAGAATTTTTTTTAAGTGCTGAAAGTAATCCCTGTAGCTGCTCTTTAACAGCACTATAAGCATCACTGATAATGCTTTTGGAAACACAGAAAGAACGTGACAGACATTTGGGATAAAATGTTACTCCAGTGTTTATTTTTAGTTCCACGAACTTATATGTTGATAGCTATTCTTTTAGAAAATGTTTTTTCTACCAACTATAAGGAAGAATCAGTCTACTCTAACTACTGTTTAAACTGCAGCTCCAAACTTTCTGTAATCATTTTCTGAATTGGTACAATTTTATGATGGAAATATCCTGAAGCTCTTAAAAAAAATTTGAAAACATGATTTTCTATTTTCAGCACCCCTGAATAATCTCCCAATGGAATAGTTGGATAAATAAAGAGAAAAATAATATAACCATTCCACTGTTCCCACGGAAGCAGCCTATTCAGTGATCAAACATAACTTCGTTACATGCTGCAGAAACTTAACAACTTGTAAGTAATGAAGAATCCATATTTTCCAGTTACATTTAATGAACATCTGCCTCCTAAACACCTTGATATAAGGGGAAAAAAATAATTTTATTTGATATTCCAATAAAATCCAATGGCATGTGGTAATGGAGCAGAAATACCCACTTCATGGGGGCACCCATGGAACCCAACCAGAGGCTGAGGAAGACTAAAAGATAAAGCTGTAGGTTTAAAGAAAAAAAGGATTAGTCCCTAAAACTATGAGGCCTAAAAAGATCGGTTTAGAAATACAACCATATTTTGGGACAGAGATATTAAAAACTTGACTTTCACTAGCACCACATTAGAAGCAGCACTGTAATCCCACTAATAAAATCTGTCCATAGGTGTAGCAACAAAAGTAGTATTTTGAGTAGGAAATAGCTCCTGTTTTTCCAAACATTTGCAGACTTTTTTCCTGTAAAAATGCTATAGAAAGAAATCTGAATACCATATTCCAGAAAATATGAGTATTGTAACTATCTCGGAATGTAATAGATCCAGTGACTGTTTTACTTCTTTATATTCTTGTCCAGTTCCCAAAAAGTCACTTCTCAACCCTTCAATAGCAGAAGCTGATTTTTTTTAAACATGAAATAAAAATCTTTAAATTTTTAGTAGAACTATTACAAGAGGACTAATTACAACTAAAAAATATAAAAATATCAAAAGATATTTAAACTCTTCTACATTCTTTACCTTGAAGAGAAATAAGAGAATAAGAACTGAATTATCTACGTGAATTTATACTATAAATAAAATGTTTCATCTCCTGAATATACATGGAAATAAAAAGAATAGAATTGGAAAGATGAGACTGCTAATGAAAATTTCACTGAAACTTTGGATACAAATATATGTCATTATATAAACCTTCCCATACCCCTATGACTTTATTAAATTGAATTATTGTAATTTTTAACTAGAAAACTACTGCAAATCTGTTTATTTAATCCAAATTGTAAGTAAATCTGTGGCAGTAGGGGATGTAAAGAGAAACTCTTGCTTTCTTTTTCTAATTACTCACTGAAATCACCCACAGCATCTCAGGCCAGGAGTGCTGTAAACAACCACTGTGGAATCTGATCTGATTCCTGTTCAATCCACTGGAGATCTTCTATAGACAATAATCATTGTATTAATCAAAAACCCCTCCATATTTATTCCTATTCCTCTTCTGCTTTTCACTACTCCTTTCCTCCAAAGTCTCCTGAAAATCAGGGAATCTAGTAATAATTAAATACCCTCTTTCCTTCAGAACATGATTTAGGAAGAACGCTACCTTTGGTATTCCTGAATTCTCAACATGTAATGGAAAGAATTTAAAAATGCCATTGAAAAGACTCCAAAAATGTATCTACACACATTTTCATTTTGCATATCAATCCATAACATCATTCTAAACAGAATTTGAATTTTTTTCCTGCTTCTTTTTCAAGCTATAGAAATAAAACAGAAGCTTTGCTTTTCAAGCACAACCGAGGCAATTAAGAGATCCAAATTACTGGATAATTGATTGCATTTTGACCTTTGAAAACTAATTTAGGGAGTAAAATGGCAGATCATTAATAGCTCAAGAAAATAAATTCTGTCTGAAAGTCATATTAATCCTTCATGCGAAATGAGTATTTAAACGTCCATGCAGTTTACTTAATGCTTTTGTGCATTTTTTATCTTTTTTACATTAAAAAAATTCTAAAGCATATTATTTTTAATTTACACGTATTTTAATCTTATATTTATTCTCTATGGTGTTCAGGGGTATCCACCATAACAAAGAAAATTTAATAGAAAACCAGAATGATTTGGGTTGGATGGAACCTTCAGGATCATCCAGTGCCACCCCGGCCATGGGCAGGGACACCTTCCACTGTCCCGGGCTGCTCCAAGCCCCAGTGTCCAACCCGGCCTTGGACATTGCCAGGGATCCAGGGGCAGCCACAGCTGCTCTGGGCACCCTGTGCCAGGGCCTGCCCACCCTCACAGGGAACAATTCCTTCCCATTATCCCATCTAACCCTGCTCTCTGGCACTGGGAAGCCATTCCCTGTGTCCTGTCCCTCCAGCCCTTGTCAATTGTCTCTCTCCATCTTTCCTGCAGCTCCTTCAGGCCCTGCAAGGCCACACTGAGCTCAGCCCAGAGCTTCTCCTCTCCGGGCTGAACAATCCCAGCTTTCGTAGCCTTTGCTCCCAGCAGAGCTGCTCCATCCCTCTGATCATCGTGGTGATATTTTCACTGAAGCAATTTCTGACCCAACCCTTTGGGTGAGCAACAAGTGCCACTTTCCCGGCAAGCACCGTTTCTGGTGCTTCCAGGTTCTTCCTGGTTCTTCCAGGCTGCTGTGTGGACAATCTGTGTGACATTGGTGCACACACTCAGAATTCCTGTGGTCACTTTGCAGTACGGAATTCACTCTGACCCCTTGGGCTCATTCCCACAGCACCTGGTGGCACTGCAGGGCAGCTACAGCAAACTAAACTATTGACTTCTCTTTTGGATTTTCCTGGTTTGTCACGGGGGGAACTTCATGGCAGCAGGATTTCTCTTCAGCTGTGAGAAAAACACTGTTTTTTCTCTCCTACACACTGGGCTCAGAAGGGTACAAGAGCAGCAGAAACTAATCACCGTGGTTGTACATGCAGAGTACAGTGAGTCCCCTCGTTTTTTTTATCTTGAAGGTAGCTTAATAGTTTGAGAACAGAGTCTTATTAATGTAAATGATGCTCTAATAGCATATTGCATGAAATTCTTTTTATTAAGCATTTCTTTGGAAAACAGCCTACAAACTGGATTAATCCACTGCACTGTATTTTCTGTAAGCACCTAACCAAAGTGACTTTTAAAACAGATTGCTGAGTAAACTTTAAAGTAGCCAATAAAGATACTTCTGCTGTAAAAAAAAAAAAAAAAAAAAAAAAGTATTTCATATGTAGTTAATTTCACACTTATTTGCACTGGAAAATTAAATTTTTACTTATCAACATGCCACAGAAATACTGGGGGAAACTGCTCTGATGTTCTACACAGCACTTTTTGCTTTAGGCAAACTATAATACAATTAATTGACAATTAGGAAGCTGACATTATAATCCTGGTAATATTGTCTAATTCTCCAGTGGCACTGTCCACACTGCCAGTCCATTTCATCAAGAAAAACAAAAACATTTTTTTGCAATTCCTGAGAATGCACCTAAATTCCTGGATTATTTTCTAAAATAGAGTCAAGGAACACTAATCCTTCATGTGCTTTTGGAAATGATGCCTTAGGCCTACCACTCCTGGGTACTACACATTCTCTTTAATTTATAAGGAGAAAGAAAATAGGATTGAGCATCTGTGACTGAGAGTAACACCTCACACTGACTCATTATCTACTTAAAATGAGACAAAAAAGTGCAAGTAGTTTGTGGGCAAAACCAAAGAAAAATTAATTGTCTGTCATTTAAAATAAAATGGTGCGGACTATTTCTAGACAAAGTTTAAGAGGCTACCTTCATCAGACTGAAAATCTGCTTTACATTCAGATAGATTTCAAATCAAGAGGCATTCTTTTTAGGTTTCAAATGTGTTTCAAGTTGTAAATATTACTGACAGAGTTGTTCTTCTGTTTCTTGTCCTGAGGCTTTTCTCATATAACCAGTGTAATTCCTAATACATTATACATGAACTCCCCTGACAGAACCCAAGGTTTATCTTGTAGATCAATTAAGACTTAAACATAGCAGACAGTGTTGCGAGTTTGATTACTTTTCAACAGTCCATCAATAATTTCTTATGCATTTTTCTTCTTAAATATTGAATCAAGCATCAACACTAAATCCTGTTGCAAGTTTGCCTCAGTGGCTTAAAGAGGGTGTCCATTTGAGTCCCTAAAATACTACAGTTACTTCAAATTCCTGAGAAACTATCAGTAACTACAGAAAAATTCTGTCCTACAAAGCTGTGCACTGCTACTGGCCAATCATAACAGGATGATCACAAGGTCAGCCTGTGCAGGGCCAGGGGTTCTCCTCGATGATCCCTGTGAGTCCCTTCGAACCCAGGACATTCCACATTCAGTGATTTATCACAAAGCTGAAAGCAACACCAAGTACATAAATCATTTGGGGATTTGCTTCCATTGCATCCTAGCACAACAGCTGAACTTTCAGGCCCGTTTAATCAGGCATAAGCCAATCTCACTGGGAAAGAATTCCATTCTCCTCCCTGCTCTCCCTGATCCCTTGCCCCTGTGACTTTCTGCCTTGCCATGGTGAGCACTCCTGAACAGACACCTGAAGCTCCAGGTTCCAAGAGGAAATGGTGAGACTGTTTTCTCAGCAATGATCCACTTCTTACATTTGCAACAGGCCTTCCCTAAGTACCCCTGTGGGATACAGTGACTGCCTTCTTGGGAAAGATATCCTTGTTTCTGACAATTTACCAGCCTAAATCCATTGTTCCTTAAAGTTTCAGGAAAACAAGTTAAAGATGGACCTTTTTTCCTATATTCACTATTTTAAATGGGTAAATATTAAAAAGTCAAAAGCTTTGTCAAAAGTTCCATAGCATCTTATAAACACTGTACAGTACTCCCTGTAAACAGGCAGTATAAATATTGGCTGACTCACCCTCCCCACCACTTATCTGCAAGTAAAAAGCTTATTTTGTACATAAGTAAACATTCTCTTACTGTCTTTCATTGATGTCAAATGATAAAATAGAAACCCAGCCTGGAGGAACCCTCTCAATTTTAAAAGGCTTAGAAGATCTGAAAAATCCAGAGGCAACATGCTCAAGGCAAAGGGGTGCAGCAAACTGGCTTATTCCCTCATTGGATAACACTTAGAAAAGTGTCTAGTGGATTGCTTGAGGGATATATTCTATATATTTCCAGTGACCTTATTGCTCCCAAGCAGTAAACACAGAAGAATCATGAAAGGTTTGTCATAAATTAAACAGGTGGCTTTTGCATTAACAAATAGCAATTAATCAGTTTGTGTTAATTTTGATCGTGGAGCCAGAGTTAAACCCTCCAAGTTTTACTCCTGTTACACTGTTCAAAAGTTCATGTTGAAGTTATATACTAGTTAAATGTTCATATTAAATCTAGGAGTTTAAAATGTGTTATAAAGTTATATTCTTTTAACTAATCTGTGAATTAAGTTATACTTTAGTAAAAAGAAAAACCACGGAGGGACTTTCTAGTGAGCTATATTTAGAAACCGACTGTTGGTCTGTCAGCAACCTCCATGGCAACGCTGAATTTTAATGCAGAATTTTCCCGCCAAAACTCTGATGACATCACCCAGAGGAAGGACCAAGAGACTGACATCCCATAGCAACGAACGTGCGATTGGATGACAGGATTTCACCAATGAAGCACATCGAACATCGACCCTAGATTCCAGCCAACCAACCCTTGCATGGACCCAACCAATCACCCCGAACCTCAGGGGAGGGACAGTGGGCGGGACTGGGAGGGGCCATGGGGGTTTAAAAGCCTGTGTCACAGACAGAGGAGCTGTGTTCTCTGCTCGTGACTAGCCCAGCAACACTCAGTGCTGTGGGTACTTTACCTTGGGTCTATAGTTGAATTAGCTGAAACAGTCTCTGATCGCTGTAACCCAGATAAAATAATTTGAATAAGGGAATTTGGCCTGTTAATTAATAAGTAAATTATAAAATTTAAATTGAGTGTGACCACATTCCTGACAGGTTATCAATTACAAGTAACTACCATGCACATTGTAACCACTTTGTTGCTCAATTCTGCAATGGTACTTATATTATTTAAATAATTCCATTTTGCTTTTGTTTCCACCAGAGCTCCTAGCTGGTGTAGATCTTCTACTAAACATGTTTTGCTTGATTTTTATCGTTCTACATTGAAACAATTCACAAATTTCTATTAAAAGAAAGGAGAATCGTTGAAATTCAAGTATAACTAAATCAGGACTGGCTAGTGATTTCAAGTTTAAGCAAAAGTGCTGCAAGTGAGGCCTAATAGTTTATGACCACAAGTAGTGGGAGATCTGTAGGTGGAAAGACAGTTTAAATATAAATAATTACTAATATTTACAATGCAAATCAACCGTGCCATGACTGTCATAATTACAATCATCCTTACAGAGTTGGCTGTCATGAATGCAAACACCCATGTCTTATACGGTTTAATTTCTCAAAGTGTCATATGCTTCTTTTCTTTTGATATATTTATTTTTCTTTGAGAGCTCATTCTTTATTTTTTTTTTTACTGGGAAAAATTATTCTCATTCATAATTTCATTAGAACAACATGGAACCAGAGGTAAATTAATCTGTGTCTCTATCAATCTAATATTTTTTATGCTTTTTTCAGCATGATTAGCCTTTATTAAATTGTATAAAGGAGTTTTTCTGTATTTTCCAAAATGTTACTTCTTTTTCTTCTTTCCCTCTTTCTCTATCTCTTGGTAGGGATAAATCATCAATACTGGATAAATCACCAATACTACATAAATAAAACAGTCTTGTTGATGGTAAACATTGAATATATTCTGTCATACTCTTCAGGCACAACTGCTCTTACCTTGCTTCTCTGCTGGAAGGTATCATTTACAAACCTGGTTCTAAAAGCAAAGCCTTTGCTGACATTGTCAA